>JBCAUA010698090.1:0-30307 GCA_038406235.1 Peronia verruculata
TTGTTCTTGAAAACTTGATTGAAAATCCCTTATCTTGTTGACTTCCAAAGCTAGAACCGTTTGAAGTTTGCTGGATTTTTATTATTATTATTTTTTTAATTGAAGGAAGTGATGTTGTTCAGGATGGCTTCTGGGATTGCGAAGGTCCTCTCTCTCTCTCTCTCTCTCTCTCTCTCTCTCTCTCTCTCTCTCTCCCCCCGCCCCCAAAAGTAGTGTACAAAGAAAATTGGCAGGGTTTTTTTTATGCGGTATTTTCTCCTTTAACTCTGCGATTGTCAACCTCTGAGTCTATGGTTGGCAACGTTATCTCTGTGACTGTCAAAGACTATTGATGCTGATTGGGTCCTGGGATGGCTCAATTAATATAATGATTTGACTTGACACAGTATGGCAACTCTCTGCGTGCCTCAAATAGGCAATTGATATGCTTTAAGTGGGGCCAGGAAAAAAAAAAAAAAAAGAGAGAACAGATTGGACAGAATTTTGAGGTAGTTTTTTTTTTAACACTCTGACTGTGAGGAGCTAACGAAGTGGTCTATGAGTTGTGCATGTATATTCTTGGAGGTATTCATTTTTTTTTTACCTGCTCCAAAAGTTCCTCTGTCTTTGTGATAACGAAGGCTAAAGAAGTGGTTTTTAAACTGACAGCAGTCCTTTATAACAATTTATAATGTATCTGTTCGAGATCCAAATCCCTGTGGCAGACGTTTAACGACTATGTTACCGCTCATAGAAAAGACAAAATAAGATAAGTTAACATAAGATAAATGGTATTTGTTTTCAAAGAGAAATTCCAAATGATACACAGTATCTATGTATGGTACATTTACATTCATATATTGCATCTAGATCACGAACATCATGAGTACAAGGCAGTGCCTCAACTTGATAGGCATGTTGCTGATGACAGAAACGAATTCTGCTAACCTCACAATTGAGTCTTACATGAAACAAACACTCACTTCGTCGGAAGACATGTTTATGTTTCAGGGGTTTTTGTCGGCCCATCGTTTACCGTAATACTATTTCTATTAGTGCCTGGGTGTCATGGCAGCGTAATGGTTGGGGGAAAGGGGGGGGGGATGAAGAAGGAATGTTTCATGTAGACAAATGCATTGAAAGCTGGAGCTATTGAGGAGAGGACTCATTATTTTGTGTTTTGTGAAGGAGCAGGGCCGAGAGCGCCACGGGATACCAACAGTGTTCACAAGATCGCTCATGCTGAACCAATCGGTGACAGCACAGCGTTAACCCGAGTTATTGTTACCTTCCAGGTCCGTCCTAAGTGAAGCTGATAAATATTCATATTCAGAGATCGTAAAACCTCGGCGTGAAATAGCACCAGGGATGCATGTCTGCATGAGTTACAAATGCTGTGTCGCACAAGAGATTTGTTTTCACACATTCATGGAGACATTAGGGGACATTCATTTTGTATCACCGACGCTCGTTGTATTTTGCTGTTAAGTGGGGCAAGGATGATAAAGGTACGTCAATATACTTCTTCTATATCGATTTGAAAGACTGGAATGAATAGCCTTTCACTGATATTTCCATCTTTGTGCTGTTCTGTTTGCCTAAGATTGATGCGATTTCTTTAGCTTTGTTTGATATAGCTTGATATTAGTATTAGAGAGAAGAGTCTCTGTGAGGCTGTCATTACAGGGACAGTTTTTCATGATGATCATTCCAGGCAAGAACATTGTAAGGCTCCGGAGTGTTGATTGTTTAGTTTCCTTGGAAAATGATAGTGGCCCTGATGTTTGATTGTGAAAGGTCATGATTTTGTATATTAATTTACTTCCCTTTTTACATCGTTTTGATCGATAGCAGGCTAGCAGCAGCCCGTATGAACGACGGACTTGCGTTGTGTGTTCGAGGGGAAAAAATTCGGGGGGGGGGGGGTCTGTCCAGACCTGTTTGATTCTGATGATCTGCACCAAAGGTTGTTACTGGATCGTCCCTCCTTTCAGCAGAGTCAAACGTGCCTCTGGTTCCAGGCTGAGGCTCGTCGCAAGCCATGCATGAGCAGACCTGCTCTTCTCTTCTCTTTTAATCAAACGCCCATATCAGTGTTTGTCACGTAACTGTTTCCATTATCAACATTTGTACCAGTTTGTTGACTAGTCTTCCTGTGAACCAGCAAACCATAGCGTAAAGGTAGACCCTTGTAATACTCTTAATAGTTCGAATCTTACTCTCCGATTTCGATGCTGAGTCATTGCAACACCAGTATAAATACAGTATAAAAACATGAAACAGAAAAGCATGTTAGCCCCCCACCCCCGCCTTTTTTTTCCCACCACGCTTCATTGTGTTGAGATCGAAATCTTTGACAATGATTAACTTCAAAAGATTGAGGGTTTCATTACAGTCGCTAGTTCTTGGATTCTTCAGTTTATTGTTTGTCTTGTGACAACGCCCTTTGTATTTCCATGGAACACCCACAAGAAAATATTCATCTTACCAGTGGAAGTTGTATCAGATTTCAGTTGATCGAGAGCTCATAGTTTCATCTGCTGGTATCACGAGGGATTTTTGGGAGCCCCCCCCCCCCCCCCGCGCCTTTTTTTTCCTCAGGTCCCCCCCCCCCTTCACACACACGTTTTTTTTTCGTTTATTGTGCAATTTATCCATTGCGTTGCTTTGAAAAATGGCCTCGGAAGTCACGTGACCAAAGAATTTACTGGCCTCCTCCAGGGTATAACCTCTGTGAGCTGTTTCATAATTTTGTTTTCTTTTGATGGAGTATTTCAGCTTGCACGTTATGTAATGTGTGCGGCATGGAATGTCAGATTTGTATTATATTTGTTAGTGTTATGTACAACACAAAACTGGATTTAATAGTTCCCTAGTTAAATCAGCTGCTCTACATCCTTTCCCTCAACCATCGTGCAATTCTGAATTGATATCAATTTTGGCCACTTTCGCCACTTTCACATTGGGCAGTTTGTATACTGTCTTTATTTACGGAGCGGTACATGTTTTTGTTTTGTTTGTTTGTTTGTTTTTCCCCCGACTTAGCCTTCTCTGTATTGCAGTTTGTGAGATATGCATCTGGCGAAATCTCGGTATACATTAATGATAAAGATTTAAGTTTTGCTTTCTTATCTAATGTTTTACTTTACGATCTATTCTTATGGATGTATTGGGAAATGTAGGCCATTTTTTTTTTCTCTTCTTCTGTAAGGAGATACAGGTAAAATGTGAGTCAACATTGACAGCGATGCAGGGAAAAAGTGAAAAAACATTTACAGAGGTGTAGGTACATCGACGTAATTGCATGTTTTTGATCTGTTCTGTTGGAGGCATTGGGGAAAACGAGGGATTTTGTGTATAGCACTATACCAACAGGCCGGTAAAATGTGAGTAAACATTTATAGAGATCTGGATAGTACAGTTTTGTTATGTTTTCATGCATTGAAAAGATCACGGTTCACGGCTTATGTAACAGCAGGTCGTCGGTTTGCCTCTGAGGATGCTTGTTCTGGCAACGCCCTCCACCTCTGGGGGTCTGTGATCTGCGTTTGGGTTGTGGCCAAGTTGGCTCCCACTCCTATACAGTCTTTAATATTGTCCACCCATGTCTTCTCTTATCGTCTTCTTCTCTTCAATCTCTCCTCTGCTTGGCATACTGTCTTGGTAAAGCCGTTAGATTGTGAAATGTGGCTGTACTAACGAAACATAACCAAATGGGCTCACTTACTCAAACTGGAATTTTCTTTCATGTTCGTTTTCACACTCAATAAGTGGCAATATCTTCTGGCGTTTCTCTCAGCTGTTTTTGTGACACACCCTTCCGCATTCAATCTTCTTACACCTTAGCCTGAGCGTCCCTATAAACAGGCCAGGTAACTGGATTCATTTAAAGGCTGACAACAAATCGTGGCCCTAGAATTAAACTGTTTTAAGTGCAACAATTTTATAACATAGTTTGGACACTTTCATTCTGAAACGAGAAAACTTCGGTGAGCGAAACTCAGATCGTGTGACTCTGGCTGAACTCTGGGTGCACGGTGCTCATAGATTTGGCGGCCTATTCTTAATTTGGCTATTATTATAAATGTCTGATATATTTCTCATATTTGAATGCGATGGATGTTTTCGTGTCATTGATACGTTTAAAATAATTTGTGTCTCATTTTTGCCAAGTTATGATTTGCTTGAATACGATTTTGTTAAAGTCAACAATTTGGCCTCTTGTTACTGATTTTTTAAATTTGTGTTTTAAATCTGGTGATGTAAACAGTCAGCCTTCAATGCCTACCGCGGGTGTTGGGCCTGGCATTGGGACGCCTAGACCTTAGCGAATCTAGACAAGTCGCGTGTGTACCCTGTAACATGGCTGCAGCATTTAAATTGGGTCATTCAATCAGTTGAGAGTTTTTTTTCTATTTTCACACTCAATAAGCGGCAGTATATATTTTGGCATCTTTCCCACCTGCTGTGAAGACGCGTAATCCTTCCCCCGTTCAATCTTCCAACACCTTGGCGACTCCACTCATGCCGTGTGCCCCAGTGGTGGCAGCTGTGTTTACACTGGAAGGTGCTCGCTGTGTTGTGTCGGCAAACACTCAGGCCGGTTCCAAGACGTTTTAGCGCCCAGATGGCAAAACAGGCGCTGGCAGTCCGAGCCGGAAGTCTTCGGGACTGGACGCACTGATTTGGCACTAGGTCACACATGAAAGGTCACGTCAGTTCTGTGGTGCCAGGTGTGGATTGTTATTTTATTATTATTATTAGGAGGACGGGCTATAGGGAAATGCTAAGGGTGAGGGGGGGGGGGGAAGAAGGGTGTGTGTGTGTGTGTGTGTGTGTGTGTGTGTGTGTGTGTGTGTGTGTGCGCGTGCGTGCGTGCGTGTCGTGCGCAACAAAAAAGACGAGCCAGTAGAAATCTTTCATTATTCGTCTTTCAAAATCAGCATGATGTGGAAGTGGACTGCGGGTAATGAGGAAATACGTAACTAGCCCTTAGATGTTTGCCCCAGATAGAAGTGGTCATTAGCGTGTGGGTGTGTGTTGTAAATATTATTACAGCAAATCATTAGTGTGAGAGAATGTTCAGGAAGCCAACACCTAGCCATTACCCCTCCTGTGCGTAGAGACATAAATCGTTTAAATCCAATTACCCAGTCGTGAATTTCATATCTGAGAGACTTTTAGAACAATTTACTAAGGTCGGGAAATCTTTTGCTTGGGGTTTTCAGTATATATACAGGCTAGTTCACTCCTATGGCGTCAAGTATCATTATAGTAATAATACAACGGATTGTAATACCATTGCCTAAAATAAAGACAATGATTGAGTAGTTATGTAGGTAATTTGAGTGTGACAGAAGACCGTGACCCTTTGTCCGCTGTTTACATCATCACATACAACACTTTTTTTAAAACTGATACTTTCCCTTCTCTCCCTCATAGTAGGCTCTTGATCTATTCAAATTGTGAACCTATTTGATTCAAGATATAAAGAAACACATTTTATAACCTCTTTAAAGTCATGAAGGCGGTAGTGAAAACAATAGACAAAGGATCACGGCCTTCTGTCGCAGACTCTAGTACCGTGGAATTACTTACAAATGAAGCGGAGTGGTTGAAATTGCATGGATCAAGAGGACAGTGCGATAAAGATTTGGACTTCGATATCGGCGTTAACTCACTGTTGAGTTTGTAAACTGTTTGTTATTCTGTAATGTTCCTAACCGCTTCCTTTACTCTTGTTATTGCACTCAGCAGTAACCTTCCCCGTCTGATATGATAACCTGTTCTAAATTAAAGCGGTTTGTTTATCTGGGTCATTGCCGGGAGGTAAACAAGTAGTAAACCAAATTATCTCCATATTACTTACAAATCTATTGCTGTTGATGTACATACACGATGATTTTTTGTTATTTATATTTTGTGTGCTTAGGAAGACGAGATTTTGGCATTTGTTTGCCGAATAGAAGACGGAAAGGTTAGTGCAGTTTGACACAGAAACTTTTGCACGGTGAATGTGGATTATACTGTACCAGAGCAGAACTTATCAAACTGTAGGATTTACCATAAATTCATTGGATTGACTCGTAGGATCAGGAGATGGTGAGTAGTTCCATGCACGCGTGCATGCAAATAGGTAGACTATACAACTGTGAGAGTTATACCTCTAAGAGTGCATGTTTATGCGTGCAAGTAAATCTGTTCCTTTAGTTCCGCAGGAGACACAAACATCTAGTGTTGTATACGTGTGATTTTGTCCGTGTAGAAGTTTGAAGTCATCCAATCTTTCATTATTTTTTTTTCTTGGTCTGCATTGTTGTCTGTCTGCCTGTTTGTCTGTCTGTCTGTCTGTCTGTCTGTCTTTCTGTCTGCCGGCCTCACCGTCCGTCCGGCCGTCATTCTATCTGATCGTATGTTTGTGTGTGTGTGTGTGTTTTTCAGTCTGTCTGCCTCTCTGTCGGTCAGTCTGTCTGTCTGTCTGATTGCTCGTCTGTGTGTGTGTGTTCGCCTGTTTGTGTGTGTCTGTCTATCTGTCTGTTAGTCTGTGTGTTCGCCTGTTTGTGTGTGTCTGTCTATCTGTCTGTATGTGTTTGCCTGTTTGTGTGTGTGTTCGTTTGTCTGTATGTATATATTTGTGTATATCTATTTATTGGAATGCAGTTTCAGGTGATTACGTCGAGAAATGATCATAGACTGTAGACTTTGATGACCAGGCTGGCTGATATTCAGCATTTTTGCTTCTCAGTTATTTTTAGCCCACTTTTTACCAAAGCTGTCTGGGATTTCAAACGATTAAAGTTTATTTCAATCTGGAGTCAAGTCTTGTTATTCCCTGTAAAGAATGCAGTAGGAATGTAGTACTTGCCCCATAAAGCATTTCTATCAGAGCTTGACGTCATTACCTGGAGTTGAATCCCTCCCTTTCTGTCGGCTCTGCTTGTCTGTGATTATCCTACAAGCCCCCCCCCCCCCCTCTCTTCTCTCTCTCTCTCTTTCTCTCTCTTTCTCACTCCTTCTCTCCCCTCACTGTACCCAACCACTTTCTTCATTTTTTTTTTTTTATCCAGCTCGTGTGTGTCATCCTCAATTCTTTCTTTCTCTTTCCCCTGCCCAAGTTATATGTGCCCATTTTTTATTTCTTCTCCGCCTACTTAAGGTACATCTATCTCAATCTTCTCTTTTCGTAAAAACATCATTACATTTTTTCTTGAAATTGGCGATCCCATTCTCTCTATCTAAGCTAGATCTCTCTCTTCACGTACTCCTTTTTCCTTTCCGCCCACGCGTTACCATGCTGATGTGCTGTTAAACCCCAACACAAACAAACAAAGAAACGCAGCATGCATCATTTTAGTCAGTTTGCTGATTTCTTAACGGCATTCTGTCTGTCTGTCTGTCTGTCTCTGTCCGCCCCCCCCCTCTCTCCCTCTCTCTCTCTCTCTCTCTTCATTCTGTTCTTGATCTCATCTTCTTCCAGTCCTAACTTTTGTCACTTCTCCCTCTTGGCCGATATAAGATACATTTGCATCAACAATAGATCTCCTTCTCCAGAGAGGCATCATGCTTTTGTTTCTGTTGATGATCTCATCTTTCCTCATCTAATCTTTTGTCTCCTCATGCGTTTCTTTATTCAGCCATTTCAGTGTCCTTTGGTGCTTAAAGACACTCATTTTTATTTCCTATTCCCAATCACAACATCCCCTGTTTGAGACAGTTTTTATTTCATGTATTCAATTTTTGTCATCTCAGCCATCAACCCCGCCTCCTCTTTTTTCTTCTCGTTCCTAGCCGGAGTACGGCTTTCCTTCCTACCTTTTCCCCCCGCTTCTTCCTATCAGGCACTTTAGCCATAGATCTCTGTCAAAGCCTTATCCTCCTTCTCTGTCTTCCTCTGGATTGAATTCTTTGTGCTTAATCATCACTTCGGTCCTCTTCTTCCACTTGTTATTTTCATCCTCTTATCATTTCTCCCTCTTCTCTCTCTCCTTATTCCTCCTCCTTCATTTCTTCTTTTTCCTGTCTTTCCTTTTTCTTAGTCTTCTTCTCCAGTCTTTTCCAACTCTTCCTCCTCTCTGTCCAGGCTGATCTTTTCTTTTTCCTCTTCTCGTTGATTTTCTTTCCTGCTACATGAAGGATTGCCAAGAAGACGAGCTGTGTTTAGTTTTAACGAAGTGATCAAAGAAGACTCGTGCATTGATGAGTTGCTCACTCACCGGGGTCACCGCGTGTTGATTCAGTGCGAGGTGCTCTGCTTTATTTTGTTGGCACTTGTTTGCACGTACGAGAGAATAATTAGAGCAGGGGTGAGCAGGTGGGGAGATTTGAGTGCACACTCGCGTGCCTGGCCTGTATGCATCAACTAGACTTCAGACAAAACGCTTTTTCCTGGAAATGTTTTGGTTCGTGAACATGGAGATGGAGTTTGGCGATCTTTTTCTCATGCATCGACAGAACGCTGTTTCGCTGAAAACGCCGTATCAGAGAGCCATTTGTTTGGCGATCTTTCTTTGAACACATACTGAACACAGTGCAGCTTTCAGAGGGTTTGCTGGTTCAGTAGAGGCTGTTTTTGTTTAGTATTGTAAATTTCGTATTTGAATAGCTGGAAAACTTGTTAGATTTTGTTGAAACAGGTGTTTCGTAGAAGTATTTAACGGTTTGATGCAGTTTTTGATACATTAGTCTTTGAATGTTCTAGACAGCCATAATTTGAATAGATAGGAAACTAGTTAAACTGTGATGAAGAAGGTGTTTTCTCAGAGAACATCAGCATAGCCAGTAAGATACAAATTTTAGAGAATAAAGCGATTGAATAGACTGCCTTCTTTGTCTAACTTACGCCTTAAGTCCATCTTAGAGGCTTTTACACTGTCTTGTACTTTTGTGGTGTACTTTTGTGGAAAGTTGCTTGATAAGGTGAGGAAACAAGGTAGGGGCTATTGCGGCCATGTGGCAACAGTAGACCAAAGGTCTATTGAAGCCATAAATTGGCCTCATGATTTGATTTATACACAGGAAAGTAGCGCTGTTGTCCTTTTTTTTTCTCTCAGTAATGAGATAAATCTGGTTTAAAATGTTCCCTTGGCCCAAACCCACATAAACTTTCCACATGATGGCCGTAATAGTCACACTGGAGAACTACATCAACAGGGAGGCAAAAAGGCGTTTTGTCAAGGTAAGTGCTCACGTCATGAGCTGACGTCATTCTGTTTACACTTGTGTGTCAGAGTGAGCTACCCGCTGCCCCCCCCCCTCTCTCTCTCTCTCTCCCTCCCCCTATCTCTCTCTCACTCTGTCTCTTTTTTCTCTCTCTGATAACGATTTATTTCAGATGGCCAAAAAATGCGGTGCGTGCTAATTACGTTGTTGATGCTTTCAAAATTGCACATGGGATTATGACGTAGCTTTGTTGGAGGATGTTTAGGGGTTTTTGTTTTGTTGTTTCTGTTTTTTTGTTCCGGGGGGGGTTGTTGAGTGATAATTAACATATGCGGTGTTGCAGGATAGAATTTCTTTTTTTCTTTTGTTTTTTCCCCCCTTGAGATTAAAGAAATGTGAAAATCTGCGTCTTTATTTGAAAATGCATGTCCGTGCATGTTTGTCTGCCTGATAACCTGTCCGCCTGTCTGTCTTTTTGTGTACTCATTAAGGGTCTTTAGAATTAACGGCAATGTCTGTCTTTCTGTCTGCCTATTTCAGCAGTGGTCATTTTAAGTTCATTACTTCGGTAGTAAATGATGGTGATTACATTTTTTTTCTGTCTTTCTTTCTGTCTGTGTCAGCCTGTCTGTTTGTCTCGTTTTCTGTCAGAGCTAGACGTCATAACCTTTCTTCTGTCTGTCTGTACGACTAGCTGACTTTATTATGCCTGCTTGTCTGTCTGCATACCAAGATGCCCGCCTGCTTGCCTTTCTCTCTGTCCGTTTGTCTTTGTATTTATTCATCTGTATGTCTTTCTGTCTGTCTATCTGTCTGTCCGTCTGTCATAGGAAAATGAACAACAACAACAATAACAACAGCAGCAGCAGCAACAACAACAACGACAACAACACGAACAACATGAACAACAACTACAGGAACAACGACAACAGCAACCTAATCAACAACAACAACACACACAACAACCAGAACAACATGAACAACGACAACATGAACACCAACAACAACATAAACATCAACTACAACATGAACAACAACAACAACATGAACAACAACAACAACAGCCTTCAGCCTGGCAGCCAGTATAGTAGATTGGTTATATATCATCTTTGAAAGCAAGGGGAGACATTTAGCGATTTGGCTATAGGAAGATTTCATCCATAGTCAAAGAGAGAAGAAATGAGAAAACTCGAGACTGCCGAAAACCACACAAGAAAGATGATGTTCGTAATGTCTGCATACAAATGTAGCTGATGGTCCACCAAATTCGGATGATGTTTTCTGCCCCCCCCCCCCCTGAATTCAGCGGCATGAATGTGGAAAGAAAATAGCGGTCAATTTGGTATTGATTTTGGCTGCCCGGACATGTTCGCCCTCTGACACTGTGCCAATTTGCGCTAGCTGTTTCATGAATTTTTTTAAATTTAGTGTTTTATATTAACCTTTGCACTTTTGCCTTGCGCCATTATGCCCTCTATCATCTCATCCAACCGCCCTCCGCTCTTTCTCTTGTTTTTCTCTCTTTCTCTCTCTCCCACTCTCTCTCTCACTGTGTATGAGTATTTCTGTCGCAACACACTACTGTAATTAAAACAATAACAAATACAACAATAATAACACTAACAACAACAAACAGACCACCACCACCACCACCACCACCACAACAACAAACAACTCTCAAAGTCGCATGATATCCCCCATACCTCCTTATCATTTAGCGATCAGAGGGATGGTAAATAGAAAGAAAGAACGAAAGAGAGGGAGAAAGAAAAGAGATAGAGAGAAGAAATTAATAAATGCATAAATGAAGGTCAAGGGAAAGAAGAAGTAAGAAGCATGAACATCAAATGAGAACGATTTGTTTATATGTTAATAATAATAGTAGTTGCTATCATTATGATAACAGTATGATAATAGTAGTGATGATAGCAGTAATTGATAGTGAGAGTGATAATAATAAAAATAATAATAATAAAGTAATTAATTAGGATGAGGAAAGATAATAATCCTGTAATAAAGAATAACGAGAAAATTAAGAAAAGAGTCCAGTCCACTCATTTCCAGCGCATAGTTGTCCATTTGGCCAGTGCCTGTGGCTGCCTGTCTTGACCGTGAGTAAAGCATGTTGTAGAAAAAATGGAAACGAGAACTAGATCTACCCCTCTTTTTGCCCCAGGCGGATCCCCACTGAGCGGCCATGTAATTGCTGGATTATAGGATGGAGCGAGCTATAAATGGATTAAAAGCATAATGTTGTTGTTGTTGATGTTCTGTGTGTTTGTGTGTGTGCTTGTTTGTTTGTTTGTGTGTGTGTTTGTTTGTTTGTTTATTATGTAGCTTTCAATTTCGTAGAATAGGATCGTTCTGCTATAAGTGCGTGCCTAAGTCTGGTGAGACTTTTAGTCGAGGGAAATTTCGAACTTGCAACTTTTGCCTTGACGGCGGTATTCCGCCTGTTCTTCAGCTGGTTTTTAACTGCCGGGGGTCTTTGTTCTTTATTGTGCATAATATGTCTTCATGGGTCCTCGGAAATATTTGTTCCTTATCCGAGAGAGCCAGACGTTTTTGCTTCCCTATCCAAACAGGCCAAGGAAATGTTAAGTCGTAGAAAAAAAAAAAAAAAAGAATGCAGGTTCTAGTCTTCTGATCTTGTCCATCTCCCAGTAGGATTGTAAGTTTTTTCGTCGAAGAATGGACGCCTGGCTTCTCGGTCACGGCGATCCCCAGCAGTTGTGTACAGTGGAGGCTTAGGAGAGTCAAACGTTTGGGCATCAAAAACGTCTGTGATTTTTCTTGGTAATATGACGAGTTCCTGTCATCACCGTTATTTTACACCCCTAGGCCCTGCTTTGGCCAAGGGTATATATGTAAGTTCTTCGCTCCCACCTGCAGGCGGTGAAAGCCATTGTCGGTGGGATGTCTCCCAAGGAATGCCACTCTCAACGTTCCATGGGTAATATCTCATCTCTCTCTCCTTGCTCCTGTCTTCTGACCCGCTCTTTTTCCTCTCCTCTTCTTGACGTGTAAACATGTCTTACCGTGTTTGACTCACTATAGCTAGATGTTCGCGCTGATGTGCCGTTAAACATCACAGACAAAATAAACAAATCATTAGTATTGCACATTTTTCCGAAGATGCTTCGTGCTTTGTAGAAACCAGTCCATCAAGACCACCATAACTGTAGCCAGAAGGGAGCAGGTGAAATACTTAATAACAGTCTTAATCCACCGACAGAGGTGTTGTGATGTCATCAGGTGATCGCTCAAAATCTGAGAGAATTTGTACAGATTACTGGGCTTAAATCTCCCTCATTACTGTCTTATCACTGTGATTATCGCCCCTAGTGGATGAAAAGAAAGACATAGTAGTTTAATATTTCCGTGGTGTGCTATACATGATGTATCTTTTTGAATGGCTGCTTTGACAAGTTCTCATGATCTGTCCGTCTGTCCGTCCGTATATCAATCCATTCCTTCCTAGATCCATCCATATCCACTCATCCATCTGCCCTTCCATCCATCCATTCATCCATCCATCTGTCCCTCCCTCCCTCCATCCATCCATCCATCCATCCATCCATCCATCATTCTGTCCCTCCCTCCCTCCCTCCCTCCCTCCCTCCCTCAGTCCATCCATTTATCCATCCATTTATCCATCCATTTATCCATCCATTCACCCATCTCTTTCCCATCTTTCCATCCACGTTACTGGTATCTGCCTGTCCATACATTCTTTTACCTGACCATCCCTCTAACCATGCTTTCATCATGTCTCCCCTTACATATCAGTCGTCTATCAAGCTCTCCTCGTCACTCTCCTCTCCTGCGTCTTCCAGGTCAGAGAACACAGAGCTCAGGGATTTCTTAGAGATCATCACATTCCAATCGAAGGGGGAGGACAGTAACCTTAACTGTTGCTTCAGTACAAAAGCACTGTCAGACATTTAAAGTACCGTGTGGCCGATGTTCTTTACTTTCCACATAAAATTACTTTTCAGTGTTATACAATACAGGGACAGCGTCGACGTTGATTCTATCCACTATGACTAAACTTTACTGGCATGTTTGCAATGAATGCATTTTGTAAAAGAAACATTCATCCATTTACCCATTCGTTCATTCTTCCATTTATTCATCCATTCGTCCATCCATCCACCTTTCCATTTATCCATCCATCCGTCTATCTAACCACCCACCCACTCATCCATTTATCATCCATCCTCCCATTTATCTGTCCATCGGTTTGTCCATCCATCCATCCATCCATCCATCCATCCATCCATCCATCCATCCATCCGTCCTTCCGTCCGTCCGTCCGTCCATCCATCCATCCATCCACCGGACCATCCATCCATCCATCCGTCCGTCCGTCCGTCCATCCATCCATCCATCCGTCCGTCCATCCATCCATCCATCCATCCATCCATCTATTCATCCATCCATCCACTCACCCATCCTTCTGACCTGTCTTTTCGAAATCGTCCGTTCCTTATGACACGGCTAGTGTTAACGTTGACATGTCCGAGCCGGCCTGTCTGTCTGTCCGTCCGTCCGTCCGTCAGTCCGTTACTCCCGACTACTATCGTTGCCTTTCCCACGGCAATCTGTCTATTTACCCCTCCCACTCCATAGACCAGTTGAGTGCTTCTCTATAGCCCAGTCAAAAGAACTGCTCAAGCATAGCTCACTTTCTTCTGTGGCTGTTCTTAGCTGTATTGATAAACTTTGGGTACTTATCTCGGGAGTTGTTATAGAGATATTAACCTTCTCCACCTCACCCCTCCCCTTTACCTTTTTTATCATGCGCTGTTATAGACTTATGGACACACATACACTCCTTTCCCTCCATCCCATACAGTGTTTCCCTTCTGATTTTTTTCTCATTTTTTTTTTGGGGGGGGGGGGGGTTCCACCTCTCCAATGCCCATATTTTTGTTTTGTTTTTGTTTTTGTTTTTGTTTTATTTCATATATTATACATTCACCTTATCCTCTCTCACGGAGGAATGAATCGACAGACAGACAAAAAGACAGACAGACAGACAGACAGACAGACAGACAGACAGACAGACAGACCGACCGACAGACAGACGGACGGACGGACGGACGGACCGACAGACAGACTGACAGACAGGCGGATACACAGAAAGAAAAAAATTCAGTAAGAAATGAAGAAAAAGGAGAAAAAAAAAAAAAGAAAGAAAAATCTGTTAGGGAAGGGGTGAGGAAAAATGATTTCTCAAGTGACCCTTGACCTTATCGTGATATGTCAGCATATCTTAGAGAGGTCAGTCCGTCCCTCGACACTTCTCACTTTCTGTTCGAGATACCCAGCCAAGTAGAAGGCACCCCCCCCCCCCTTTCATCTCCTTATCCTTCTCGGGGGAGGGGGGAAGAGGCGGAGGGTATGAGACAGCATTGCTGAAACTTGGATATTTGCAGGTCTTATTCCTGCCCTCATAATCGATTCTGTATTTGTTTGCAGGGGATGCGAGAAAAATATCGAAAGTCGTCTAAGAGTGGCGGACATGGAAAAAGTTTGGAACTATTGCTCGAGTCTATAGGGCATGGTTATTGTTCATTTGGTTCTTCTGATTGATTGTTGGTAGCTTTCGGCTCTGTACAAAACGCCAATAAGGTCGCAGAACATCCTGGGGGTAAATGGGAGAATTGGAAAACTAAAGGGATTGGGGAAAGGAAGAGAAAAGAGTAGGCTGCTGTGAGAATGTCCAAAAGTGGCAATAGAATCGACTCACATCGGGGTCTTGATGCTTTTATCTTCTTTTATTTGCTCTGTCTGTCTGTCTGTCTGTCTGTTTGTCTGTCTGTCTGCCTGCCTGCCTGCCTGTCTGTCTGTTTGTCAGTCTGTGTCCGTTGGCTTTTTTGTTTGTTTGTTTGCTTTGTTTTAGCTTTCTCTTTCACCCCTCGGCCTCCCTCCGTCCCCCTCCCCGTTCTCTCCCTCTCTCTTCCCCTTACTATTTCTTTTTTCTGTCTTCCTTATTCATGACATTGGATGTTGCTGAGAACGACATTTCAGTGCGATATATTGATGAGCTCCCTTGTCCTCAGAACAGTCTCTTGATATAATTAAAATTTGGTCTATGCAGCCAGCAAGGCATGATTCTCCCAACGGCACATTCACAATGTGAATTTTCCATCTGTGTGATACTTATATATAAACTTTACCGGTCATTTACAAAATGTCCGACATGACGCCAATCACAACTTTTTCATGGAACCTAAAAAGCAACCTGTTCACAACATACGGAACTCATAAACTGACGACGAGTGCAGACCTTGCAGTTTTACCACCACCCCTCGTAGCCTGAACACAACGGGCTGCTGAACTCAGTGAGCGGCTTTGTTACATCACCTTATGTCTAAAAATCGCCATTTGCTTAGTCAGTATTACGTACAGTTATGAAGGTCATAAATTTTGGGCGACCACATTGAGAGGGTCAGTCCTAAAGGAATTATGAGTTCATGACGTGGTTCATGAAATATGACAGAGACCAAAATTGGCTATGAGTTGGGTTTTACTATCGTCCCGGATGACCCTCGGAATTTCAACCAAGGGAGATTTTGTGAGCGTAATTGACACCGTGAGCCGTGCTTGGGCAAGGCTTTTGTCAGACTGAAATGGTCTCTGAAGGTCTCCGACAGTTTTGACTGAATTATAGGCAAGGTATTTGCCTGAGTGTGTTATATCTTGTAAACTCTTCATCTTCTTGTTTCTTTTTATTTTGAACTCATGTTTTTATACGCCAGAATATAATACTAACGAGCTGTGTAGCTGATAACGGTTTTCTCCGGCCATCGCGATCGCGCACAAGGATTTCTGCAAAACGTTTTCTTGCTCAGTCCTTGATGTTGATGTCTATCTTTTCTCCTGTCTACCTCCTTTGTAGGCTCACTCTCTTACTGTTAGTTGTTGTACTTAGGCCGCTGGACCGTTGTAGTACGTAGGCCACTGGATCTTGCAGTGTGGCCGTACCGATCCCCATTAACTTAGAAACAGAGAGTAGGCGCTATTTTTCACCAGGGCTAACCATCTGTATCATGATATCAGTAACATTGAAACTGAAACATCTGATCAGATAAGACTTGTTCCTTTCTAGTTCAAATTTATGCTTGACCCAGATGATTGAAATGTGTGTCAAAGTACATGAATGTGTAAACTCAAGTATGTGGACCTTTGAACAATCTCGAGTTAGTTCGGTCTAGATAGTGGCAGTGTTGAGATAAGGACTGACAGATTCAGAAGTAAGAGACATGTCATTTGTTTTGCTACCCAAACAAACTTTGGTCTTGTAAATCACAAAGGCCAGACAAGAAAAGCGTACGCGGTCGATACCACAGAGCAACAAGGGCTAACTTACTGGACTTATCAGATGTAGCACAGACTTCACTGACGTGAACAAAAATTGTACCATCGTCAGTTTATGTAAATGTCTTGAATTTCATAGACTGCCAGTCGTTCAAGCACAACATTCCAATGAACAGACAAACAACAACAACATAGACGACGACGACAACAACAACAACAACAACAACAACAACAAAATATGATACAACAACAAAAACATATGAACGCACATAGCTAATTATAGTAAGGGGAACTTATTACAACTACTTTGAGCTCAACATTTTCGAGTCCGCTTTGTTCAAAGCAGCAAAGAAGAAAATAATGTCATCATGGTCATCATCATTATCATCAATGTAAGCCTACATTGGTATATTCTCTCTCTCTCTCTCTCTCTCTCTCTCTCTCTCTCTCTCTCTCTTTAATTCAGATTTCCTTGTTGATATTAAGTCTTTTTTTTATCTCATTTGGTCCGTATGCAGTGTTATTTTTCATTTTTTAGAAAAATGACTCATTTTTCAGTCCCAAGAAAATAGGTTTGTTTCGGCTCCAAGTGCGAGTCCAGTTTGGTGAGAGGAATTTTGGTAGGTAGATTAATTTGGAATTCGGAAACTGTGGCCGGCAGGGCGTCTGTGCCAATTCTTCATCCGAATTTTTACTGCTTAGGATTCACTAAGGTACGTTACGTATACCCGGGATAAGCGAAATATATTCACCTTAATAAAAGAAGGCTATTTGTTGGGGTTCCCTACCCAAGAGGCCAGGAGACCGTTGAATCACTGAACAAAGCAAATGACTATCTAATGTTCTGATTTTCTCCTTCCTCTGGTGGAGTTCGAATTTCTAACCCGCATTGTAAGTTTTTTTTTTTTTTACACGAGGAACAGACGCTTAACCCCTCGGCCACCTCATATCCCCCCCTCCTACCCTCCCCTTCCCCCCCCCCCCCAACATCTCCCCCTGTCCCATCCGTCCACAGTGGATTGGGCATAACAGATGTCAAAACTACACCAGCGTGTTAAGTCACATATTCTACAAAGGGAGAAAAAACAGAAGTTAAGTTGAGAAGTTTATAATTTTTCATGGTATACTCTTTTAAACACTCTCTTTTAGTAGAACTTACCTGGTTTTTATTCCGAATTATTGTTCAACAAATTTTGGCCGTGGGCTTATAACGTCAGGGCAATAATTCATTTTTCGCATAAATGTGACCTACCTGGTTTTTCCACTGAAGTCATCATAATAATATGATTCTTGGTTCTTGTGAAGAACTTGACGCATTTTGGCGAAGATTTCTCTGTGCGCTTGGTATGGCATTCCCAACTTTAACAATTCGTTCACTTTTCCCCAGCTTCAATAGCTATAAAGCTGTGCTTGGCATGTAGTGCAATGGTTAAGAAACAAGAGACGTTTTATATGGAGAAATGGTTAATTTGTCTAGTTGGATTGTGAATTGGGGAAAGCGTGCTTATAATGAATTTGATTATCCTGTCGATTTGCTCCCTCGGGTAAGGGACAAGGATGACGTCAAAATGGAACAATTTGATTCATTTGTACGAGATCCTTTGAGTGAAACTGTAGATGGATGAAATAATAATTGCGTTGTCCTAGATTCCACCTGTAGGATGATGGATTGCCTGGTGTTGGTGGAAGTGTTTTATGCACCCATTGGCCTATGAGGCTCAGGCAAGATACGTAGGGGACCTTTTACGAGCCCCATTTTTATTCAAACGATTATTACTTTTCTTTTGCCACGTGCAAGAGGTAACATAATTATAAGCATTGCAAAGAAGGGGAGGAAATTACGTTTTCTTTTTATTTGATGAATGTGAAGCAGAGATTGATGAAAAACAAACAAAACAAAACCCAAAACTTTGCCATTACATGGTAAATTTCCAGATTTTTCTAGAAGTTAGAGATGTATATCAAATAACTAGAGAAACAGTGATGTTTTTCTTCTCTTTCTTTGTAATCCTGTCGTTATTCCCCGCGTACTTAGCTGAACGCCAAAACGGCTGATTGAAACGGCTAGAATGGGCTTCTGTTTGTAATGATAGGTCATACGTATGTAATGATGGTGTAATAGTTACAGGTAAAGTCACAGATGCCTTTCTCACACCTACCTCGGGGTGCCAGGATAAAGGGAATTTGTACTGCCTAGCTTTGCATGGATGGTGGGTGACTTTGGTATAAGTATTAATCTTTGTTTTATGTCGCAAACAGTAAAAATTACCAGGATGGATGAATGGGTGAAAGGATGGATGGATGGGTGAATGGATGGATGGATGGGTGGATGAATTAACGGGTGGGTGAATTGATGAATGGATGGGTGGGAGATGGATGAATGGATAGATGGATGAATTGATAGATGAATGGATGATAGATAATGGATAGTGGATGGATGGATAGATGTGTGTATGTGTGGATGGATGGATGGGTGGATGGATGAACGAATGGAGGGATGAATGGATGGATGGATAGACAGATGGATGGACGGATGGGTGGGCAGACTAGTAGACAAATGAATAGATGAATAGGCGAACGAGTGACGAGGGAGGAGGTGACCAGTTCATGACACGTCCCTCCTAATACAGCATTGCCATATGGTGATTAATTATTTCTGTGTTTAATGTTTCCTTAATGTATTTGTATTCGTAATCGCATTCACTTAACACCGGCCAAATCAGATTTATTTAATTATCATCTCTGACATAACTGTATGACCTTTGGTCAGTCTGGGTGTCTGTCCATCATTGCCGTCACAAACTTTGACCATAGTTCATTAGAATCACTCATGGAGGCCTGCACTTGACCTAGACAGTAATTAGGTGAAAACTTGTTTCCTTACGTTGCATAATGACCTATCTCATGTTGTTGATATTTCGAGAAAAAGTGTGTAGGCCAAAACAACATTAATGTATTATGTCTGAGTGTGTATTGTGTGTGTGTGTTGTGTGTGTGTGTTGTTGTTGTTGTTGTTTTCTTCGTTATTCCTTGGCTTATTGCTAATATTTCTATGCGTAAATGTAGAGGACATTCATATAATTAGCACGATTATGGCTCGCACTACAGATCCCATAACCCAGCAGATCGTTGGGACACTACTGAGGATGTTTGTTCTGATAGTGTTCTGATAACTGTCCCATCACTGCAGGTCACCGATCTAGGTTTGGCTTGTGATAGACCTGGCTTCCATCTACTCGCTTTTGGTGTTTTCCATCCGTTTCTTATTCAGCGTGATAAGTCAGTTCATATTTGGCCTGTCTCTGAGATAGACCGTTATGTTAGCAACCTGATGGTTTGATGTTCCACCTCTGACTTTACATGTTGGTAGATAGAGAGAAATAGGTCAGTGGGTCACCTTGCTAATTCATCAACGTCCAGGAAAAGAGGCCTAGTTTTGGTCTCAGGAAGGACAAAGACGAGCAGTGTACCCGTCGTGTGGGCAGAAGTGATAGTCAACTTTCAACCGAGGATAGAGAAGTTAACAGGGGACCGTGTCACCGTGGCTCTGAATGTCACCCCGTGGAGACGTCATTGAAGCTAAAAGGAGAAAAGATATAGTGCTGACTCGAAATTAATGTCATTTTTGGAACCGATTATCTTTGAATGTTGGGACCATAGCCAAATCCATCACATCAGAAAGAACTCACTGATTGGTATGTCATGGTATGTCAGTGATACTAAGAGGATAGAAGGATTTATAAAACGTAATTACTTTCATTATTAGATGAGCTTCGTGCAGAATCTTAGGATCATGGTTCAGTCCTTTCTCTGAGCGACCAAATCATATGTACTCAAAATGAACACATCCAGTGTCCTACCATGTTGTGATGAAGGTGAATCCAAAGGTAAATAGATGTAGAAAAAGTAGAACGTTGTGCTGAATTAGGGCCATACATCACAAGAAATTCTTACAGAATTTTAGAACTATGACCCAATTCACTTTCTGGACACCTACAGCACCATGCTAACTCAATTTCAGTAGTATACAGGGTTATACTATAATACCATTACACAGGGTTATACTACAATACCATTATACATAATATGTGAACGGAAGAACTAGTGCACATTATATGACACAAACATAGGTATGCAAGAATGCACAATGTGTGCCTTGGTACAGCACAAATGCTGCTATGTTTAGAAACAGATACACATATAGCTCAAGACTCAGACGGATGGCATGCGTTATGCATAAACGATTATTTTTTTGGGGGGGGGGTTTAAACTTCTATTCTTATATTACCTCAAACCAGTCTCTCAAGTTTTCTTTTATGATGTCAACTAAAGTATTTGACAACATTTATGTATAAATAGACATCGTTACACGCGATGTCATGACACCTGACCTCGTTTTATCTCGCATATCATCAAGCTCTGGGCCAGCGTTATCCTATTTCTCACACTGCAAGCGGATGATGGTGAAGCTGGATGACGTCATGAGCTAAATAAAAACCTGACTCAGGTAATCAGTTAATCTACACCGGATAGATTAAAGACCGACTCTCTTATCAGCAATGTTTGGGCAGAAGGACAGTGACGATTTCATGAACTACTGGACGGGCTATGTGTTGAAGTTATAGTAAATGTTATTGTAGGGCTTCGTGTGTAAAGACCTGCGGTGTTTTTCAGAATCAGCTTTATCTTCAAGATTTTTTGGAGGCTATACATTCTCAAGAAACGTCGACATTACAAGAGAAAGGATTGACTCCGTGTTAGCTTTATATTGCGTAGAAGTTCTTGTAAAAGCTCCAGTGGTTTTCTTGTAAAGCTCCAGTGGTTTTCTGTGCTCAGTAATATTGTTCCACCATTTCAGAACCCTTTCAAGGATCTTCATTTGTAGAAAAGTGTCACTAAATTCATGGAGGTCTCTTATGATCGACATTTTAAGGCGTGTTGTCTTAGATTTTAACGTTGTGTACTCTCTCCGGTAATTATCTTTCTTTTATTATCTCACATTTAGGGAGAAAAAATATTTGACATATTCGCGGAGTGTCAGAGAAATCCTGCTAAAATCTATCTGCGTAGTTTCTAAGTTGTTGGAGGTGTTTTTCATATAGTTTCTGCAGGGCCTTTGCTTGGAATGTTTTAAACCTGTTGCAGAATCACCAATCTCTGTGTTAGATCTGTACATGGTCAAGGACATTGTAAGAGAAACTGTGATATAGCTCATGAGCTGCTCATTTGTTTTGGACATTGGTTCCCATTGTTTTGTGTAGGGCCCCATGTTAAGAAGCCTAGTAGAAGCTACTACTGGCTTACTTAGGTTATAGTATGATGGTTGTTGATAGTTTATTTTAATTATTCCATTATTCAGTCGTGCTAGGTGCAAAATAGCTGTAGTTTTATCAACACCCCCCCCCCCCCGCCCATACACACACATTCACACACAAAGAAGCAATAAACACAAACATACACAGAAACTAAACACAAGCACATAACAAAAAATAACAAACAAATAACAGACAATTGTACAAACAAGCAAACACAAACACCAACAGACGCATGAACAAACAAACAAACACAAAGACAAACAGATAAACAAGTCAGAGTCAGAATACGTTTTTGTCTAGAAACAATAAAAGCGAGATACTTTCATACAATAGTGTATTTTGTAGGCAGAAAAACTCTAATACAAAATATTATACGTTGATCAAATATTTCATAACCAGTTACTTTATGGCGGCTAATTCCACATAGTATGATAGCCCTCTCCACACCTAATCAATTGGTTTGTCCCTTGCTATAAATACGATTTCTTGGGACATATAATGTGATTAATTTTCTTATTTCTGTGCAATGATTTCTGTATCCTAGAAAGAAAGAATTTATTTGGATATACATGTACAATGGGCCAGTTTTATTATTATTATTATTATTTATAACCAGATTGGCCTGATAGTGTTAATTCTCGGCTGTGTCATTGGTTTTTGAGTGGTACCGTGTTCAGTATCGGGGACGAAGCAAGACTGTGTAATGCAGGAGCTTAACTGCTGCCACTGATGCTTGATCTATTTAATCGTCAGAACCTAAGACACTGAGAACTGTGTGAAACAGATCGTCAAAGAATAAAATGCAGAGTTAACCCTGGTTTGGAATTTGATGGGACTACTGTAGGCAAAATAAATGTTGGTTTCATGGCGACCGCCTTGCCAGATAGGACAGTACGTAGTGTTGAGCCGGCTAATTTCATCATGATATCCAGCGAAGGTAAGTCCACATCAGTGACCAGGTTGTTCATAGTTCTGGCTCCACTTGATGTCCGGAGGATATACTGATCACATATTATTGTATATTGATAGTCTTTTTTTTTTTTTAGGGCTTGAACTTCTGGGGAAATACAACAATATCAACGAGGACAGTAAAACACACACATACTTCCCCCGCCCCACCCCCACCCCCCCAAAAAGTAGCAACAACAATTAAAAATCCAATAAATAATTACTGTTCTTTCTTTCTTTCTTTCTTTCTTTCTTTCTTTCTCTCTTTCTTTCTTTGAAGAACAGTACTCAGTTCTGTTGGTCCATTCTTGACATTTGTATTGCCTTTGCCTGTACCTTTGTCTTCCTCGAACTCCGTCTGATTCCTGTACAGGTACATACAGGTACAAGTTGTTGTGGTCAACATTGATTGTGTGGCCGAACTAGCTCTTCACAGGACAGAACAAATACTGGATGGAGACAGAGTAGACTCGGTGTTGACTATGACGTGACTTTAGCCTGTCGGACCCCGTCTGTGTTTGTCTCCGAGCTCTGTGCCCTGTGTAGCTCTCAGCCACATCCTCAGTGTGCCGCTTACCTGCTCTATTTATCAATGTTTGTTCTGTACATGTTTTAGTATTGCTCATGTGTCAACCGTCTAGACGGCCGAAATCAGAAAGCACTCTGGAGCGATACAGTGGCTTTCTTACATAACAGCTGGGGTGACTGGCCTGCGGTGATTCACAGAAGTACTATGTGGAGAGCATCTTTCTGTATGGCTCAGTGCAAAGACTGCCTATACTATGTACATTACATTTTTTCTGGGAATTACCCTGAACAATTGTCTAGTAAATTTGAAAGATTTGAACTCACTGGATCCGTCTCTTATCTCTACAAGACGATTATTAATGTCTTGACCTCTCCTAAACTCCTGATTAGAAGGAAGAAACAGAGGTATATGAATGTCTTCGATAAAGTCTAATTAATTGTAACGTAGGTCTACTAATGTCTCTAAGCCCTTCATACTGAACCAGTGACATTTTTATAAGAAATACTTGCAGTGCTTTGATTACTTCTGCAAAGTGCAAGCTCCAGTCAGTATATTTCAAGCTGTGAAAGTGAATAGGAAGCATAAATTGTGTAATACGGCATTGGCTTGGAGCTCAGTGTATGTTATGTAAGGACACCTGCTAAACGGTTGATAATCGAAATATTTTCTGTTTGTTTTAAGCAATCCTCTGTATGCATTCTATGTTGTAAACGATAAAGGTCGATTACAAGCAATGTCACACTCAAAGTAGATCTATGATAATTCACAGGAAAATTTCTTGAAATTGTTGACCCTTTGAAAACATGGAAATGTCCGGAAACCTGCTCGTTATCGTTAACTCAAGAGATTGAAGATCGACGTTTTTGGTGTGTTGGGGGTTTAACGACACATCAACAGGATTATAGTTATATTGTGTCAAACATGGTAAGATACTTTTAGACGTCAAGAAGAAGAGAGGAAAGAAAGCGGGACAGAAGACGGGAGCAAGGAGAGAGAGAGAGAGAGAGAGAGAAGAGATGTCTCCTCTGGAATGTCGAAGATGACACTTCATGGGAGACACCCCACTGATGGCGAGCTTACACCGCCTGCAGGTGGAAACAGAGAACCTACTTGTTTCACAATGAAGGAGAAGACAGCCTGTTCCTGTATACATCTTCAGTCAAGTAACATGATCGTGGAGCATAATATTTTCAGACTGTAGATTTTTCAAAATAACTTGTACTTATGTGAAACGTAGACGGGCTTAACAGGTAAGAGGAATCTGGAATGGCAGTTTTCATGTATTGAAGATCCTTTTGGTATCTTCAAAGTCAAATCGGGAACACGATCTGTCCTGGTATATTCAGCCAACTAGTAAAGGACTTGAAGCATGATCTTATCAAACACTTACAAGTCGTTAAAAGCTTGGACCTGTGGTAAAGCCTCAACTATATGGTAGAAAAGCGCAGATGGCAGTTTTCATATCCATCTATTGTGGACTGTCCATGTGTTCAGAATCATTTTGATCTGCTTCATTCGGTTATGCAATGTGGACTTTAGGCTCACTTTTGGGGGAAACTTCCAGTTGCCAAGACTTAAGGGAAGAAACGAAGCATTCATACCGTGACTCCTCCTTGCCAAGACTGGTCTTCTGAGGCTTGTTTGGTAACCGGTAATTGCTATAAGATCTGTGAATGGCCGTTAATGACGCTGTTTGTTAATCACTGGAAGCAAATTACTTCCCTTGGAAATTGGCTAAGACTTACGAGTTCGGGGAATGGCATCGTAGCAATACAAGCCTCACGCTCAGTGAGACATAGGTTCTAGGATAAAGAGGAATCGAAATTTCCTAGATGGTTTCTGATGAATAAAATGAAATCGTAGGGAAGTAGACGAAAAGATATGATAGCCTGTTGTAGAAATCGATGGACAGCCTTCGAACCAATATGTCTTCGATTAGATACCTGTTGCTGGTTTGGAGACTTGTAGTGATATTTGGATATTCGGTGTTCACGGCTGATTAATACTTTCTCTTTTTTCTTTTTTATTTTGTTTGTTTGTTTTTATCGTCATCGTCTGATTGATATTTTGACAAAAACGATTTGATTTGTATATCCCATTTCTTGTAATAGTTGGCATTTTTTTTTTTTCAAATGTAAATCGTGAAAAGGGAATGTGATGTTGAGTAGAAACAAGAAATGTCCTTGTTTTTGACCTTGTCATTGAAATTTACTAAATACGGAGTAGGAGATCTATTGTACCTAGTCTGCTAACCCTGAGCGGCTAAGAGTTCGTATCACCGGTTGTGCCTGTGTGTCCTGCCATCACAGTTCAGTGACCAGGACGGCTTAGACAGGCTAGAACTGACTTGTCACACCTTTTGTTATCATTGCCTGTCTCAGGTTCCAACTTTGTCCCCACCATAATCCCCGTTTTATTAACATTGGGTTCTTTTGTAAGGTCCTTCCAGCATATCCATTCTTATCTCACTCTGCTTAGCACAATACAGCCCTGATCGTGCTGGTATGCTGTTAAATTCCAACACAAACAAACAACAAACAATTACGCCAACCCACAGCCGTCTTTCAGCTGTTTTTATCATGTATTAAACGGCTCTCTGGAAGCCGGATGCCGTTGGATTTGTAATTGTGGAAAGATAAGTGAAACCGGTGACCCTCAGTGCTTTATGCCGGTGAAAGCGAAACCGATGATCCTTAGTGCTTGGCCACAATTATAGTATCTCATATAACTTAATTGTTGTGGTGTTCGTGGACTGCTAAGACATGTTACGGCCTCGGCTTAAACTTTCTTAACTTTACGTTACAAACAGTTTCATTGTACAAAATCTGCGTTCTTTCTCTCCTCTCCTCCTCTCGCTTTCTTTCTGTCTTCCATCCGTCTATCTGTCTTTGTCTGTCTGTCGGTCAGTCTCTCTCGCAGTCTGTATGTTGACCACCTGTCTATAACCCCCTCTTTCTATCTCTGACTCTGTTATGCAGCTATATCTAACTCTGATATGTCGGTTAAACTCTTGTCTGTCTGTGTCGAAAGGGAAACAACATTAAGAGACCAAGCCTGGCCAGTGTCGGCTACCAGCGAGGTCTTCCACACCACTAAGTTTTTGCACACCTGTAATATGAAGTGCACCAATAAGTGTAACATGTGATGCCCAGTGGTTGTCCCTGTCAACCTCAGGCATGACAGGTAAATTGTGCCAGAAACTGTTGTTTTCAATTAAAGAAAGCAAAAATGGCTCACTGTCTACTGACGCTATTTGTGGACCTAATTGTCATGTTGGCTAAACGCATTGACTCTTCGGGAGAGATAGTGTTGTGTTTTAAAGCAACAAAAACAGCGTAAACAACAACAACAATAACAACATCAACACGACGACTCCCATTTCGATATCAATACAGCAGCAGCTGCAGTACCAAGAAGAACAGTATCTGCAACAAAAGCAGCAACTACATCAGTACCAACAACAACAACAGCAACAACAACATCGGTCACAACCACAACAACAGCAACAACAACATTTTGCAAAAGACACCCTAACATCACGCGGTAACTAGAAATGGGCACTCCTATCCTGTCTGTGGCCTAGTGTCGTATTTCAAGTTAGGGCACTTCAAATTCAAGAAGCTTGGGAAATGTAACTGAAGAAACATATTTCTCATTGCCTGCACTCAAAAGTATGACGCACAAATTATTTACGCCCTGGTTCTTGGTTTCGGGGTTACTTCATGACGCAAAGATGTGTTTCTCTTTGTGTTGAGTTTTTATTCAGCTACGCATCTGCGCGATGTTGGTTGCCTTTCGCCAAATAGGATAGCAGTGACATTCAGGTGTAGTTTTATAAATGAAAGTGTATTTAATTATCAAAGTATTTAAAAGGCAGTCAGTGACTATCAAAATCATCCATCCGAAAACGCACACAAAGTCGTAATATGCGGGGTTTGTCATTCAAAACGTGGCTGATGTGCAAGGTAAGAGATCTGAATAAAGACCTCGCGTGCCGTCAAAACTGAAAAGATGGTCTGCGGTCTCGGTCTAGTGAAAAGATCTTTCAGTTTTTTTGTTTTTTTTGAAAGGGCCGGTGGCGACGTTTCGTGCGGTTTGAATCCTAATGCATGTATCATTTCATCGCCGGCGCAGAAAGCAGACTATCTGTTATATTGACTGACTCCGCTTTTAGCCTGTGTCTCCTGGTTAGAACCGGCAAAATGTTGTCTGATCAGGTGGTCGTATTCAATACATTTTTAATATATCGTGTTTGCTTGTGTCGGCGTATTCTACGGCTTTTTTTCTTCAACTTTTTTCTTTCTTTTATAGTTTCACCCTCTGTGCATATTTCAGTACGTGTTGTATGCGGGTATGAATAGTGTGATTTATTACAAGGGAAAACAAATCTGAGAAATTGCTGCTTTTTTTTTAATCTCTATCTATCTGTCAATCTGTCTAACGGTCTGTCTGTCGGTATGCATTATATGATGTGAGAAAGGTCCATTTATTTAAATAAATAAATAATTAAATGAATAAATAAAAGAAGAAGAGAATTGGACGAATAATAATTATAAGAAAAAGAAGAAAGCGAGTGAGAGAAGAAAGACAGGGAAAAGAAAACAGATCCATCAGCTCATTGACGTGACATTTCACTTATGGTAGAAAAATCTTCTTGCTTCATTTTTGTTTGCTTCTCTGTCATTTGAACATAGAACTCAGATAGAGAACGTAAAGTTTCTGTCTGCCTGAACGTCTGTCTAGTTTGCCCATTTGTTTATTTATCAGTCTTTCTGCTTCTCCACGTGTCGTCTGTCTCTCTGTCTGTTTTGCAGTAATAGTATGTGTCCCGATCTGTTTGTCTGCATAGCTATCGATATATTTCTCTGTCTGTCTGTTTGTTTGTTTGTCAGACTGTCTGTCTGTACATCAGTTCTTCCTTTATGTCAGTATATTGGCCTCTCGATTTGTATGTCTGCCTGCTAGTCTGTTTATCGATCTGCCTGTCTATTGTTGATCTGCGTGCCTGTCTCTTGATCAGTGGGAATTGCACACAGCAGATTGTGTCTAGCTCATAAGTCTGGCGTCGGCCCGAAAGCAAAGCAGTGTTGGTATAGATCGTTGACTTATGACGTTTCACTTCAGCGTCCGCCCACCAAAAGTTCGCATCCAAACACGGAAGTAAACACGAACGTGGAAAGGATCTATAGGGAGATACATTCAGCAATAGTGCACTGTCTTCTGCTTTTTAGCATGAATGGTCTGGGAGTTGCATATCATCATGCCGCGAACTTAAACATTGCTAATTCACCTTGCTGTTCTTGTTATCGTTTGTCCAGATCTATCCATGTTTGGATATCTCATAATTTTGTGGATATAGGAATATTCAAATAGCTAACCGAGAGAATGACTGAGAATGTCCGTTCTGGAAACATGATTTTAACCTTAGTAAGGAGACATGGATGGGTTGGTGAGGGTGGATGGATGGATGGGTGGATAGATGGGTGGGTGGGTGGATGGATGGATGGATGGAGGCAGGGATGGATGGATGGATGGATGGATTGACGGACTACTGGACGGAGGGAAGGACGGACTGAAAAGGATACAATACAAACTAAAATGCGAATGATGAGGATCATAGAAGAGATGGACAAGAAATAGGCAGAGAGGAAACCCGGAGAAACAAACAATAACTTTTCTCTGCAAAAGTAGAACCATCGTCCATAGTTATAAAACCTGTTGCATATTCTACGAGATTAAATAAGCCTGAGGCCCAACAGACCATGTCAAGATGAAATGAAATTATGATAGACTTTCATCTGCGGGATGGGCCCCTCCTATTTATTGTGTTAGCAGCACTTTAGTATATTGGACTTGATCAAGAGATGAACTAGATAGGAACAGAGGAAAGTAATTCCCCCTAGCCAGGTCTCATATCAGTGGGTATATCTACTTAGATATCCAATCATTTTCATTCGGATATTGCACAGTTTATTTTTGTAATTGTTTTATTGTTATTGTTATTTGTTTGTTTGTTTGTTTGTTTGTTTTGCAATATTTACGTCAGTTGGATGGAAGTTTGATTCTCCCTCTCTCTCTCTGTAGCCATCTCTACCCCCCCTCCCCCCCCTTATCTCTTTTGTCGTTATTTTTCTCTTTCTCTTTCATTTTCATTTCTTTCACTCTTACAACATTTTGTTTTATGTATGGTTTTATATTTCCCCTCTCACTGCACATTCTCGCTCAAACTGAGTCTCACTTTCTTTCCGCTGTGTTTCGTATTTGCTTTGTCAATCTGTCTGTCTGTCTGTCTCTCCCTCTCTCTCATCTACGTCCTTTCTCAAGTCTCTTCTCCACTTTTCCTTCTGTCACTTGTGCTTTGTCCATCTCTCTCTTTCTCTCTCTCTCTCTCTCTCTCTCCCTCTCTCTCATCTACGTCCTTTCTCAAGTTTCTTCTCCACTTTTCCTTCTGTCACTTGTGCTTTGTCCATCTGTCTGTCTGTCTGTCTGTCTGTCTGTCTCTCTCTCTCATCTACGTCCTTTCTTAAGTCTCTTCTCCACTTTTCCTTCTGTCACTTGTGCTTTGTCCATCTGTCTGTTTCTCTCGGTTTCTCTCTTTCGCTCACTTATTCTCTCTCTCTCTCTTCTACTCCCTTTCTCACTTCTCCACTTCTCCTTCTGTCACTTTTTCTCTCCCTTCTCCCCGTCTTATCTCTCCTCTGTGTTTCTCATTTGCTTTGTTCTCTCTCTCTCTCTTTCTGTCTCTCCTTTCCCTATCACCCACTCATACTCTATTTCATTTGTCTTCTCAGTTTCTTCTCCTGCCACTTTCTCTCTCTCTACTTGCTGATGTAGATATTCTTTGTCCGTATCCCCACCCCCACACCCCAACCCCTCAGTCCTGTGTGTTTCAATTCTCCACCATCCGGGTCATACGCTCTCATTGGTTCTATCTGTGTAACCAGCTGTTGTTATCATTGCCTGTGTCATATCCGAGGAAACCGCCAGGCCTGTGACAACCACCGAGGAATATCCCTGCTGTCCATCGCAGGCAAGGTCCTGGCTAGAGTAC
>JBCAUA010698091.1:0-15399 GCA_038406235.1 Peronia verruculata
CACACACACACACACACACACACACACACACACACACACACACACACACACACACACACACATACACACACACACAAGCATAAGGCCTTAGTAAGTAGGTCCACCATGGAAAACTGCTAAATTATATTGAGTGTCAAATTTCGAACTGGCTTAACTTTTCGAAATTTCTCCACCGAATTTAACTTGATGTTGTCATCTTGTGTATGTGTGTGTGTTTACCGACATTGTCATCATTGTTTAAATTGTTGTAAAGGGAAGTAAAGTTAATTAAATTGCAGCAATTGCCCTGGACCAATAAGAAGCCCCTTGACAGTCTCTCTTGTTGCTGGTTGGGTGCAAGGAACACCTACCAATTCAAACTTTTAGGTACAAAAAGGTAGATCTGCCATTGTCCTTCAAACAATAGATCTAGATCATGTTCTTCAAACAAATGAAATTCGGCTTGTTATTTTTAAATAGTGGTTTCAAAAATAATGGCTGGCCCAGTACTTCGTTGGTTTCCGAAGTAAAAAAGATCGAAGAAACGGCTAGTGGGTACATATGCATAAAGACATCAGAATTTTTTTACAGCAACTTCATGATATAGCACCCTTTTGTAAGCTACTGACTTAACTCTTTTAGCGAACGCTTGTGAATTATGCAGCGACAATAACACATAAAATACTGTGATAAAATGTGTGCTATTCTGCCTATGTGGCCTAACGAAAAATGAGAATCTTCAAAAATTTTAAGTTCATCTTTATATCATATATGTCTTCAGTTTATCAGAAAAAGCACGTAAAATGTCATTTATTTATACATTATCTTTATAAGTTATTTTTATAGTTATACATTTAAGCATAAATTTATTGCAGGCAATTATGGATGTGGATCTATTACCCACTTTTTTTTTTTTTTCATAAGAGATGTAGATTAACCACAAGATTAAATCAGGTCATCACTTACATTTATAACTGTGTAGAGACATTAATTTAGCAGTCCACCGAGATAGCCTCCCCAGATGGCAGACAGACATAGAAGAATATAGTTTTTATAAGTTTATGATCAAATTCCTTTCGGTCAGATATCGTACTAGTTTAACTTCTACTTTTATCTTTTAAAAAAATCAGAATGACTGCAAGGCATGGTCTATTGTTTCGATGAGCGTTTGGCTAGGAATATAAGAATCTAAAGTCTAAAAATAAAAAAAAATCTATACTGTTTCGATAACTGACGCAACCATACAGGGATAATGATCGAGACCAAATTTAAATGCTTACTCATACATACTTTGTGGAACATTGCTAACTCTGCCAGCTGTCACGAAAAGACAAAATACGCCTTGAAAAGTCTACATGGCTAATACTAAGCTGAAGATATACAACGTGTCAACGACAAAGGGAAACTATAGTGACTTTAGAAGGATATGAGGTCACACTACACTGTGAATGCGTAACGTAAACAAATCCACGTGCTAGATATCTTAAAATAGCGCATCACTCTGAGAGTTCATTTCCGGCGTTGTAGCAGAAACCTGTTAGGAAACAGTTGTTTACAGGAAGAAAACCATACTGCAAAACCTACTGCTGTCCTAGGTGAGAGTACCGACTTCATCATGGAGGCCCCATCCTCTTCGTCGGCGAAACCATCCGAAGAGGGGACAGTCACTCTGGAACTGAAAAATGGTAAGTAGGTTAACTAGTCTAGTTTCATCTCTTTATTGTGCTATCGGCTACATCATCGTCCGTGACCTCAGCAACGGGATCGGGGGGGCAATATGACGATGCGCAGGCGCTTGAATGTTTGTCCGTGTTATTTTGTATTTAAATCCGCAGTTACCACTTCCTACATCTTATGCACAAGGAAGAACACAAACTCCGTGCATAAAATTTTGAGCTCACGAGCATTCGTTTGTTTTCTCTGTCATGCAGTTTCGGTTTTCATCTCTCCTTCTGCTGCAGATTTCAGATAACCGCAGAGCCGATAGATAATTTGCTATCGATCGAGCGTAACCGAGAGCATTTATCACCTCGAGGAAATTTGTGCTTTGTTACATAACGGTCAACCACCACATTGAGGGACTGCGCTGGGCACTGAATGATGAATTACCAGTAGATTCCCCGACTGCAACTCAGGAAAAAAATAAAAATAAATAAATAAAGAGATTTAGATCTAGATCTAGTCAAGAATTTAGTTTTATATCTAGAAATAGATGTTGACTCTATGGAAAATTAAAGAAACTAGAATCTAAACTCTAATCTATGCAAAGGATCAGAATTTATTGATACCCTATCTTTTTCAATCTCTCAGAGGAGTTGTGGAAGGAGGAGTGTAGAATGGAGGGATGAGTGGATGTGTTGTTAGTGAGGGTAAGACTCGGGACATCTTAGCCCAATTCACACATTGTAACGGCTGTGGTAGACAACATAGCCATACCAACAACTCTTAAGTCTTGGTACTGACATCAGAAACAATGATAAAAGAGGATATTATTTTGAAAACGGAATTTCCCAGAAACCTTTAGCTGCACTTTTTTTTTCATGTCACAACAATATTTTTAAAAATCTGTTCCATTCAAATGTAACAGATTTTTATTTGCAAAAGAACAAGTTGAATGCACAGTAAATATTGTGATTCTTTTGTGAAAGGTCTCTAATGATGGAAACCTTGTGTATCATTTCATCTTCATATACGTCAAAATTTACAGCAAAACAAGTCAATAGTGACTTAAGATATGCATTATGTCATAATATTTCTGATATGTTTCATATTCTGCCAAGCACGTCAAACATAAATGTGCAGCTTTTTAATTACAACTTACTCGTGAGAGAGACAGCAAACAACCTCATTTGATTTTTGTTTATTTTTATATTTCTTTGAGTAAACAAAACAAAGGAAAAGCAAATAATATTTACATTATTTACTTTTTCCTTTTGTAATTTCGTCGGCGTGCCATTATGGATTTTGAAATTGTATAGATGCATCAGCATATTATCAGCATTCTGGGAGTGGCACTGAATATACTGGTGGGTGACTGCAGAAAGATATAGTTTGTTTTGTTGTAAATAATGTCTGCTTTCCTTGAAATGAAATGATGTGGCTGTACTGGAATAAAATGGGTCATTGAAACTTTCCCTATCTTTAGACCTACATGTACTACACATTGGACTTTGCTATACGGAGTCTGAGTGGTGACTGTTAATTACTGCTGTTTCTGACCCAGTTAGTTCCTTTGAGAAAGAAAGTTTCACATTGTTTGGTGCACTGTCTGTTTCACGTGTTAGTATACTTTTTAGTATACTTTTTTAGTTTAGCAGCATTTTGTCTTGATATTTATATTTTAGAATGGCCATAGAATATAGGTCTTAAGTGATACAGTAATATTATTTTTCCGCGTATGAAAATATGCAAAAAAGAGACTCTTGTTTTTCATTAGTGATGGAGACAGTAAATATTGATTCTTGTGGACTAGGGTTATTTTCAAAAATATTTTGAGCACATTTCTTTAAGAGCGTCAGGCCCTAAATTGTCATCTTTATGATATTCACTCTGCGTAGTGTTGGTCATGGTTCTTCACAACTTTCTTTCATTTGTAGATTTACTGGGCAAGATAAGTAAGATAAGATGAATTTTATTTGTCCTCAAGAAGAAACTTTGTGCTCATGTGATTGAATCAAGCATATTATTGCCGAAGGCTAACACAAAAGAAGGGAAGAGACAAAGACTTTAAAGAAATGTGTTTAGAATGCTGTTCTTGTGTATAGCTAATCAACAGCTTGTCAACCTTTGGACACCTTTTCAATAATGCTCTTCCGACTTTCAGCTGCAGGGGCTATGGGAGTGGCAGCATCGTTTGGGAAACTTCCTGGATCTTGTACCTAAGGCAGTTTCGACAATTAGTGGGAACTACTTCTGTCTTCCTGGTTACGGTTATGGTCTTGATAAGCCTTTTGACCTCCGGAGGCTGGTTTATCTCCGCTGTGAGCCTACCTGGGGAAAAAAAAAGTGAGGATTAAGAAAAAAAGACTGCCACAACACAAATCTATTATGTTCTCATAGCCCCCCGGAGAAATCTATGAAAGTCATATTCTTGTGTGAAAAATTAGGCATTCCACACTACATCCTTTTCTCTTTCAAAATGTATCTGTATCTGCGAATTCACCACGTGTATTTAACTTTTTCAGGAATGAACTTTAAGAACACACTTTTGTTCAAAGCATCGATGGATGTTAAATATATGCGTGACAGTGTGACGTAAAATGTTCAAATACGAATAAGGAAACCCTTGCTGGTTGAAGTAGTAAAAAGAAAAGTAACGAAATTTTCAAATTTTATGTTTTCTGTCTTCTCAGAAAAAGAAATAAAAATGGTCAGGGTGTGGAAGGGGACACTGGAGAGAATTTTTTTCAAGATCAAGTTTTTTTTCTTTGGGTTCCAGTCTTGGAAAAAAAAAAAAAAGAAATTTCACTTGTTGTTCTCTGATTTATTTTTTAACTAATATTTTGCTATGTGAAAGTATTCAGCCGTTCTTCACTGTAACTATAATGTACTTTCGAGAAAACAAATTGACTTAACCGTATGGGACTAATTGACTGTCAGGCCAGCTGATTTCAGTCACAAGAAGAAGACGGAATCTTCTCATGGATTTACTTTCTTCCCGTCTCTTTCTTCTCTCATCTAGTTTACGTCATAATTTCCTCCTGACTGGATTTTATCGACAGCCAGCTGTTGCCAAAGGAAACAGAATGTTAGACATAATAAAAAAATATCCTTGTGTCATATGATTATTGCTCTGTGGTGTTACGCCAATACCAGTGCCTCTCAGTGATCTTTGCTAGGGAAGTGCTGTGTCAACAAAAAATAAAGCCAACTGAGTGGATAGGGTTGTTCAGATGTATTAAAGATTGGTAAGGTGTTACTAAATTTGTTTTTTTGTTAAAGTTTTATATTCGTTAGTTCGCCTCTTGTTCTCTGTTGCACTGTTTGAAAAAAATTCTAGATTTTTTTTATTGTGCTCTCATCAGTGGTAGACTGAAATTGTTGGTAATAGACTATTTGGTTTTACAGTAATATAGAATAGCTATGCTATTTCATTGTAATTGTTTATTTATTTATTTATATTTTTTTTGTGTTCTGTTTCATCTTTTGTTCTTTTATCAGCTCATGATCTTGATTTTTGTGCTTAATATTATTTACAGAATTCGTTTATGTTTAAGTTTACTGTTGTGTTTAATCTTCTTCTTGTTTCATCCTCATGTTGCTTGGCTTTATTTTTCATCAGTGGCTTATTTTTCTGTCATCATAAAAAAGATGGAGCATTATGGAATATATGGCTTATTTAAATGTAATTGTAAATTAAGAAATTATTCTTTACTTAGCGATCACATATTTTGTGTAAGAATGCTGTTGTTTATTGTAGTTGATTCCTCGGTTTTTTTTTTTTTTCAACATTTGCATGGCATTGTATTCTTACCAGAAATTTGTTAAGCATGAAACAATAAGAACCGCAAAAATAATACAAAAAGGGGAGGGGGGATTTTTCAAATGTAGGTCAAAGTTTATGGCCTGAGACCACATTTTTATTTTATGTTGTCTTATTTGCTTCGTTTTCCTGTACTGGGTCACTGTGGTCTGTGTGTTTTCGTCCCGTTCATGTCAACCCTTCCAGCACCGTATGAGGCATATGCTCATGGAAGCACAATGTTATTTACACGTGTGTGACTCATTTTTACAACACGCTTTTTTTTTTTTTTAAATCGAAATCGCTTTTCGAAAAAATCAATGGGTCTCTTATGGGATCTCTCATTACAACATAATTTTGTAGTGGGCAAAATGCATATTATAGTTAAGAGAATGAAATGATCCAACAGTTTTTTGTTTTTTCTTTTTTCTTTGTTTTGTTGTTGTTAAATTTAATCGTAGATTTTATTCATTTATTTATTTATTTTTTGAATTTTAAAAGTGCATTTATATTTATATAATTTTTCATTTGACTAGATGGGGGAAATAATCATACTGTGGTAGAAAAGTCAGTTTGAAGAAAATAGATGTTTGTACGATGTCAGTGTGTCAGTTACGGCAGTGGTGTGTTTTTCAACTCTCCTGCGGGTGATTATCTGGTTGATGTCAGTGGACCAACGTCATGTATTTATGTCTACATTTCTGAACACTGAATTCGTTGTTGCTACTGTTTGATCCTCGAAGTCGTTTGCATTAATTTGTGCTCTCCAGTTTCAGCTGCATGTGTACATGTTGAACATTATTATAGTATTGTACATGTATTATGAATCATCCACTACATTCTAGGGATACTATGTTACTATTAAATGCATACTATTTTTGACACGCGGCCCTCTCCAAAACAGTCCACCAGATGATTTAATGCGCGAGCTGAATAGGTTTTCAGTTAAAAAATTGTTTCACGATCGTAACCTGGAGAAGTGAGAGACAGGGAGGGCAGGAGTGCGGGTTGGGAGGAAGAGGGAGATTGTCACATGAGATCCAGACCAGCTGTTCTGAACTTCATTAACAGTGGCAATACTGCTTATTATTTTTAGCCATACCAGTTATATGGATTGTTAGCTCCTGTACTGATCATGATTGTCTGTTGTTCTTTCTCTAGACCTAGGTCACGGACGAAAGACCTTCACTTTGTCCAACTTTGAAATAATGACGTGACAATTTGTTCAAACAGAATTCGAACTAGTGTCCAGCTAACATACATATACTAGGTGCATGGCTTTCTCAGTCAGTGCTATCCAACGTCGGTTCCTTCATCTAGTTTCTTTCTTGTATGAGTGGTTGGTCATTTTCCACTAGTACTTTTATTATTATTATTATTATTTTATTTGTTTGCGCCCATTGTAAGCTTATTCTGACCCTCAGTTAAGCAACTGTTGACGAAAGTTTGCAGCCTTATCCTATTAGAGTAGGCTGCCCACGTTTCAGAAACATTATGTCACAGTGGCACTACCGACTTCGCGTTAGAATTGTCTAATCTTCATTTAACTCTCAAAGGCTCTGGAAAGAGTCTGATACTAGTAACATAAAACGCCAGTGCTGAATATCAAGACCCTAATATGAGATTTTTTTTTTTTTTTATGTCGATTGACCAGTTATCATTGATGAAAGTCTGTGCAGTGTGGTCTTTTTGTGTGTTTGTGTGTAAAACTTTTTTTTATCAGTTCTGTTTCGGTGAGTTAATGTGCGAAAAGATTTTCGCTGCCATCCATGTGTTCTGTAACTTGTTGATGCGATTCATGCTTACTCTGTCCGTGGTCCTCATTGTCAGTTTTGGATGTAATTTCGACCTGATAAGTGAATAACCCTGTCTCTTCATATATAGCTTCAACCAGAACAAGTGGCTTACAGTTACAGCATTCCTCACACAGTCACCGCTGGAGTAGAGATTTTAAAGTTGTCCCCAGCTGCTTCGCAGCGGAGTTGGTGACCTCACGGATTACATTTATATCATTCTGAACTGGAAAGATCAAATCAAATGGGTAGATGCGTAGACAGATATATACACATACAGATGAGCCTTTAAATTACGACGAGGCAATTTGAATACTATGGGGAAAAAAAAATAAAATAAAATGAACCTTCAGACAAGGTTCCTTGAACAAATGAACTTTCATCAAGGCATCTTTATTTTGAGAAGGAATTGCTGTTTGTTTGTTTGTTTGTTTGTGTGTGTGTGTGTGTGTGTGTGTGTGTGTGTGTTTGTTTAAGTCGATTTCTCAGTGTCTAATCTCAGGGGAGAAATAAGACACACATCGTGAAAACACAGCAAAATGCACTATCTCGCCAGGAAAGATGTTTGATTTTGCCGCTGAACCATAATTCGATCCTGAAGTAATTGCATTGTTTATTTGTAACTTTGTGGTCTTTTGGAATGGAAATTCCTTACATGGTCGGTTACTGAGACATAGGTTCACACTGTCCCAGATCCCGGACATTAACATCAAATCGTCCCAGTTTTCACAAAGTGACGGACGAGCAATAATAATGAAGTGGGGTGTTCATCACTGCGAAAATTGATATTCACGAGCTGCATCAAAAGATGGCCTATTTGAGACAGACTGCTGCAAAATAATATAAGCGTCTATGTGACGTTATCAGTGAGTTTTTAATTATAACAAACGCCCAGTTCTTAAAGAATATTGGTGGTATCGACAGTGGTGTCGGTGGCCTAGAGGTTGGACCGTGGGACTCGGGATCTAAAGTTCCAGGTTCGAATCCTGACTGGACTCGTCACTTTGTCCGTGGGAAAGACAATTTACATACACTTTCTGACTCGATCCAGGTTTAAATGGGCACTCGACACTAGAAAGTGATTGATATTGTTAGAATAGATCAGGATTTGAGCGCCTATCAGGCAGCCGCTTTGCTTTGTATATTTCCCAGGCGGCTGAGGACGTTTATGAATGTCTTCTTTGGGTCTGTCTTTGTCCACGTCTACTGCAGGCTCGCTAGTGGCCCATGAGGCCAGTTCGAGAGAGGCAGATTCGGCCACAGCGGCTGCAGGGGAAGGAGTGTTCTGGGCTTTTAACGTCGCAGTTCTTCCTTCTCTGACGTTTCTCCTTGAGTGTGGCCTTGCGGGATATCTCGAAGGAAGAAACAGCTTGTTTGACAGAGGATCAGTTGCTATTTCAGACCACCGACTATGGTCAATGTGGCAAGCAACAAGAGTTCTCTTTGAGGAATCTTTGTAACGCTTCTTGGAAGCCCCTCTGTCTCTGTGGCCACAAGACAGTCCGCCGCCATACAATGCGATGCACTGTACGGGGATAAGCGCTATACAAATGCTCTCCATTACTGTCATTGCGATTAATATTCATTTGATTGTGGAGTAGTTACTTACCGGATCATTTCCAATATTTCAGCAAGCTGGAGAGTGGAGCCCACCAGAGAACGACAAAGACACACATTACATCAAAACATCAAAGCTGTTACTATGAGTTCAATAAAGTCCACCCTGGTATTAAAAACACACAGGATGGACACAGGATTTATCAAATATTGTGAATCTATCACCATGTGCTCAGTTTCTTTGTTTACATCTTGGAACACATTGCTCTCGACAGAATTAATTCAATATGTGTGATTGTTATCCAGATTTATTTATTTATTCTGAAAACAGTGCTGAACGTAGCAAGAAAAGAGATTGAAAAACGTTCTTTTCATTGTAATTGAAAAGACCTGATGGCTTTTGTTTATGCTCCGATTTAAACTTCAACATGACTGAGCCTCTAGCCAAGTGCGGATTCACAACGAGCTCATTGATGCTAATGGAAATTATTTCCGGCCAGCTCTGTAACTTCCCTTTGCGAGACCCTGCGGATGTCGAGCAAGGACTAAAAAAAAAAAAAAAAGGAATCGCCTTTCTTCTTGTCCTTCGAAATATTGAATTAACTCAGAAAAATAGTAAAATGATTTAAAAATTGAAAAGAAAAACTTAATACGATAAGAACAAACCATTTTCCATACGCCAGATTTTTTTCGGAAATATTCATAATGAAGTTTTAAACAAAGAATGCAAAAATGATTTTTCTCCTCTCACTTTCTTGTGCTTGTTCAACAAGCCATTATGTCTGGCAAGGTAAAGTAATGGGCTAGTCAGAAACAATCCTTTATCGAAATGCAACAATTCTGTGCTATTTCCAGGCCCTCAATTCCATGAAATTGTCCTGGGATCAACTTGTTTTATATAGTTTGTATATAGATAATTGTGTCAGGAATATCGAACTTCGCACTAGTAGAATGGGGAATACGGACGTTTGGCTGCCATCACTCGATTTCTTTGAATGACACAATAAAAGTAGTTCAATTTTTACTTGAGATGTAAATAGAGAGTGCCACCTTTCTGACCTCTTCATGTAAACAGATAGACATACTTGTTGTGAGTCTAGGTTCAGCATTATCTCCTTAATGTTTTTTTTTTTAAATTTCTAAATACTTAATGCCGTGGTACTTGCCGTAGGAATTACTTTTTTTTTTTTTTTAATCACAAGTAGTCAAAGAAAGACTAGACTACAACTTGTATGCATGTACAATCTAGGCATACAACTAGATGCTAATGAAACATTTTCGAAATTACTGCGTGAAGGAAGTTATTTAATTTTTTATTTTTTTTTTACAAGTCATTATAATTTACTGAGTTAACCACTTTATCATTATTTTGTTGTTTACTCCCTGCCTTCCCCTCCATTTCTCGCCCCCGACTTCTTCAGTTCCTGGTTTATTTTCCAGAGAATTATATTAGCTGGTCAAGGTGGCATATAAAAAACATTATCCCTGTCAGATTTTTAACTAAGACATTTAGGCTGACTTGGTATCAGTTGGTTTGACGAAGTCAGAAAATGCTCTGCTGGATTAATATTATGTAATATAAATAATTTTATGTCCGAATAAATTTCAAGCGTCCAAGATGACTCGTGTGTTTCGTTTAGTATTTGTCGCTCGATGTTTGTAGACAAACCTGTGTGCCCACATGTCTGTCACAGCCTGTTGACGTGTGTTCATTAGATGCTTTGCTGGGCTGTCATAGTCACAGACACCAGAGACTTACTTCGGTTTTGATCCTAGACGTTTTGAAGGGCCAGTCTAGTCAAAGACTCACTCATAATATTATATTAGTTTTAGTTGTTCCCCAAATGATAAGATAGATAAGGTAAGGTATTAAGATCAAGCTTATTTGTCCTGCGAAGTTGATTTCATTCCCAGTAATTGATGAGACACACTATGATTATAGATATGTAAGGTACAGTCATACATACATGACGACAAAAATATAGTGAGTAATATTAGAACAAGACAGACACAAGGCACATTGCTTCAACTTTTGTTTGAAAAGTCCAGTTTGATGACAAGTCATCTAAACAGTACATTCATCTATTAATATCATGGTGTAAGTGATATGTCACTTGAATCAGCTGATGAAGTGAATTTCTATAACGCTCACGATTAGTTTTTACATGCAACAAACGCCAAATTCTCGGGGAATATTTCGGTATAATTGTACAATAAGGTACAAACACATTGGGCTTGTGTTGTCTTTAGTTATAAACACTATTAATTCTCGAACATGGATAAATGTTATTAGAGAAACTCTGCTAAGCTTACACTACTATCAGTATTTATAACGTAGTCAAGAGTTAAAAAAAAAAGTAAAAATTATTGTAGTTTTAAGGAAGAATGTAAACCATTGTTATACAGTGACGAAGAATAAAAGGATTTATTGAATCGATGAAGAGTGACAAGTTATTAAGTCTGTCTCTGACAAATGGAAACGCCCGGAGACTACTGCTAATAATATTGAATTAATAAAGTCTGTTTCTGACAAGTGGAAGCTAACGGAGATTACTGTTAATATTATTGAATCATTTTCTGCTGTGATAGTGTATCTAGTGTTTCCAAGCTGATCTGTGTCAAAGTGTGAGTCATGACAGAGCTAGATCAATACCTGCCTACCTCAGAACATACATCACAGTGTCAGCGGCAAGCCAGACAGCGCTGTCAGAGCTTCACACCATAATAAATAAAATCTAGATTTACCGGGCTCTCTCATCAACTTTGATGGGGATGCCGTGCCGAGAGGTTTGGGGTCTGCTCCACAACGAAAACAGCTCGAGTTTGAATTCTAACAGGGGATGGGACAGATTTAGAATTTCCTTTTACACCAGTCACCCAGCGGTCTTTTGTCTTATAGGGAAGGAAATCCCAAGGTCTAGCTTTCTGGAATAGGAGCGAATATATGTTTCGGAGGTTCAGTGTATACGCTACGGCCGTGAAAAGACCCTTGGCAGTTCACAATCGGATCAAGACAACTAGAGTAGGCGGAGATGCCGCTGTCTGGGCATACTTACCAAGTTCCAGATTTCTACCCCAACATATTTTCTTTCTGCTGGCTAAATTAGGCAGCTAGTTAGGGCCGAGATAAGAATACTTTTCTTAGGATGGAAAGGTTACATAATACTAAAAACAGAACGGAAAACAAGCCAACAACAACAACAACAACAACATCAAAAAAAAAAAAAACGAAACAAACGTTGACTGAGATAGCGGTCCGCCGGTGGCTGAAAGGCATAAAGAGATGGACAAGATGTTGATTACGTGTACGATGCTTGCAGCTAGTACTATATTTACAGAACTATAATATATTTTTCTTACAGGCTACTGCTACGGCTGTTCTTGTTGATTCCTTATTTCTTATCTTGTCTTATTATGCATCAACATGTTATTTCTTGCAGTTTTCTGTTTAGGGAGTGTGTTGTGTCGTTATTGGTATAGACCAGAAATTGAATACTCATGGATTTGTTAAAACTGGCGAGAAGTCTCATCTTGAAATTGTCTAATATCTGCCTATTTCACATTGTCATAATTTCATTAGTTAATGTCCAACAATTTAAGAAACAAGTATCAAAATTTCTGGTTTTCAGAGTTATCAAGTAACGTGATACTTTTGCTTTCCCGTTGTGAAAAATCCTTTTGATATTTAGTAGAATACAGAGTTTGTCTTTACACGTGTAGAGATGATCGTCAAGAACTTGTCTCAGTATGTCCGGAGATGACGACATGTTGTTGTCGCTGTTATTGTTGCTGTTGTTGTTGTTGTTATTGTAATAGTTGTTGTTGTTTTGTTCCCAAGTTTTTTTTTTTTTTTAAAGTCATTTTTCAGAGTCAGTATTTGTAGTTTGAGAATGAAGAAGTGGCATTGTTTAAGTATAAAGAAAAATGGAATGTTAACCAGGGCAGCATTATGCTTGGTTGTCGCTTATAATGTACAAATAAATATATGTATAAGCAGCCACTTAGTAGAACTGACAAAGAGGAGGTAAAGAAAAACTTTGCCAACGGACCAGATAGACAAGCGGACTGGAAGAAGAGTTGGTGGTGGATGCATATGGGTATGAATGGGTTAATGGAAAGAATTGCGAATGTTTGGGCGGATGTACCAGCGAATACATAAATGGATAAGATGGATGGATGGATGGAGGGAGGGAGGGATAGATGGAAAGAAAGATATTGGACAATCTGGCACTGGGCAGAGAGAATTATTTGGCGACTGAAGACTGAGTGATATGTCAGTCTAGTCTTTTAGCCATTGTGGAAGTCAGTGCTTGGCTCCATATTTTATGATGCACAGCATCATGCAATCTTTCATTTTTTGGGATTTTTTTGTTTTGTTTCGTTTTGTTTGTTTGTTGTTGTTGTTGTTGTTTTCTATCCGATCTGTAACTAACTACCCTCTGCTAGACACAAAGATTATTGAACAAGTTGTATGAAAAAAAAAAAAAACAACAACAACATGTTTTTGTCCCTTGAAAAATTGATCACGACAACAGCAACAACAAAACGGACAAAAACAATACGATAAGACGAAAACATTTCTCTTACACGATGATTCTCTCGAAAGGCTTCATGATATTCGCTTTATGCAGAGAACACAAAAGTGATCCACCCCCCCCCCAACACCACCACCACTAACCCTTTTCACTGTGCTTACGTCAACATTCGATGTGTCTGGCAAAGGGAATTGGGCCGATGCGTGACCTCTCAGAACACACCCACAAACACACGCACGCTCTCGCATGAAGAACATATTATACACTGTGACACATCAAACAGTCAGAATTACAGGCTTTCTGTTAGCGTTGTAAGTTGATTCAGTTTTGAATTTCAGGATTGCACATGCGCAATCATTTTGCATGTTTCATTGATCGAAGGAGATCGAACATCATCAGAGAAATGATGAACAAATAATGAGACTAATAGTAAAATAAAATTTAAAAAATGGGAGAAAAATAATTATTCTGAATTTAAAATTTGTTAGGAGAACGTAAATATGTGAACTTATATCTTGATTAGAAATTGCTTAATATAATCATAATGAGTATGGTTGAGGGGAAAGGGAGTGGTGGTGGTGCTGGTGGTGGTGGTGGAGGGAATTCTGTGTTATGGTTAGGATTGAGATTTAGATCGAACGAAATACAGATTGGTGGTTGTAATAATAAATGAATAGATGAATAAACAAGTGAATAGCTAGATGATTATATAGTAAATACATGGATTTAAATGAAGAAATAAATAAATACGTAAATGAACAAACAGACAAATTGATAAAAATAATGTCTGTCTAATAAATAAGTAAAAGAAATAAATAAAAACTCTTGGCATTTAACTCGATCAGAAACAACAAAATGTTTATCTGAATTGAGTCCCTTTAGATAATGTAGTCTGACCCGAGACTGGATGTGTTCAGAGTACAAAACAGTACTCTGGTGAATGACCAGCACAGCATGGTGTGCTCAGGCAGTATGTAGGCCGAGATCGACACGTTGGCCAGAACGTGTGTTGTATGAAACTGTTTATAACCCAAGACACGCCTGGTTGATCGCTCTCTTGTGATGAGAGTTAATTTTTTTTTGGGGGGGGGAGGGGGGGGGGTGTCTGCTCTAAGTGGATGATATTGTCTCATTGATGATAATTATCATCTTATATTACACTATTGTATCAATCAATTTAGTCGTTCTTATTTTTCTTTACTTTTTTTTTTTTTTTTGGCTATCTTCCATTATCATCCCTGTTCCTGTAATCGAATTCAAAGGCGTCATCCAAAACCATTATGTTACTGCTTTTATCTCAACTATCTGAGATTTTCTTTTATAATGAATATGGTCTCAATTCATATCATCATAACCATCAATGTCAGTAACATCGAGGCTTTTTAGTGTCACGAAAAGAAAACAATCGGCGATCGAAAAATGAATTGTAATGATAATGATAATAATAAAAATTATGCAAAAAATATCTTAAAATTAAGATGACTGTCCACCGGCAACGAATCAAATACATCAAAGAACTGAAAAAAACAATATGAAGAATTTTGAATTGAGTTTACAAAAGAAAATAATATCGTTAGCCAAATTTTCGAAGCCGCTTACCTCTTCGTCGGGGCAATAATAATAATAATAATAATAATGGTGGAGCAGTAAATGATCAAATCATTATCTAATCTAACTTTCTCTGTCCTTATCTTTGATTCTACTTTCAATGTGTCCTAGGTCCTTGGTCTGTAATATTTCACCACACAGATCTTTAAAATCTAAAGGTCAGAAGAGAGAGACTCCTGAACTATACAAACTTAGAAATGAAAACAGCTATTGTTGCTACAATCAATGTGTCTCTTACAATGCATCAAAAGAAATAGTTTTGTCAGATGATTGGAAAATAACAAAAACTGGACATCAGAGTAGATGGAAAAAACGAAAAACAAAACGAAAACAAAAAACAAAAACTAAAAACAAACTTGGAATCTGATAGAAAGAGCTCAAAAGTTCGTAACTTTCTATCTATCTATCTATCTATCTATCTATCTATCTATCTATCTATCTATCTATCTATCTATCTATCTATCTA
>JBCAUA010698202.1:0-15399 GCA_038406235.1 Peronia verruculata
TGTGTGTGTGTGTGTGTGTGTGTGTGTGTGTGTGTGTGTGTGTGTGTGTGTGTGTGTGTGTGTGTGTGTGTTAGTTCGTCTGTTTGTGCTTCATTTTTTTTCCTAGGACTTTTTTTTTTTATTTCTAAACCAACTGACTTTAAATTTTGAATATATAGTATTCCTCATAGCATGTGTTCCAATCTTAAGCATCGATTCTATCTCAATTTTGCTCATATTTTCAATGGAAATTGGAGACTTTGTGCAAAACTGAAAATATACAATTTGTCAACATATTAGATTATTTTTACAAATTTATGACACAAAGTGTTGTGATCTCTATACAAAAAGAAAATGCGCATTGTATCCTTATACAGAGCTATTCTACTTTATTGATGTACAAAATTTCATTTTAGAAGTTTCCTCTTCAAGCAGTTACAAAATCTTCATTAAAAGAATAAAAATACATTTTCAGAAAATCCGGGCACTGGCATAATGTCACATAATTGTCTTTTTTTTAAACTGATATCTCCCTTTCGCTGTCTCCCTACCGCCTCATACCTCTTTATGGGCAGGCAAGCCTGATATAGGCGTGTTCTGTCTCTCTAGCATTTTCCTGTTAACAATAGGTGTCAAATGCGGATTAAATCAGCATTTCAATTACAGAACTACAATGAAGGCTTGTGGATCTGGTATTTCTGGACTGGAAAGTGCCACAGAAAGTGTCAATAGGCATGCCTTTCCCTTTTCGATTCTGAAAATGAAAGAAAGAAAGAAAGAAAGAACGACTAGCAATATCAGCTGGAGAAAGGTAGGTTGTATGAAATGACGGCTCCGTGCTGGGCCTATCAATGGTCAGTATACGGGGACGATTGTCGGTCAGATCAGTGAATCGATCTCCTCAGCTTGATAGCCGGGAAAATTCATTAAGATATGACAACATGATCAGCAGGGTCTGTTCCCTGTATTTTGCTGTCTGTTTATAGCTGTCGCAGGGGCGGTGACTTTGAGGAAAGGAGGGGGGGGGGGGGGACAGCAGGAACGTATCAGCAAATAGGAGACTAGAAGTTATTATTTTTGCTCTGGGTTCTCTTTTTAAACGGGCAATGCCATTGATTCTCAATTATCGATTCAAGGTTTGCCTGTGGTTTAGCACTGAATCTTTGTACTCCAATGTAGCACATAATATCAGTATATTAGAAAAGCTAGATATTGTGAGATCCGAAAAACTAAGGTAAATGTCGTTTCCGGAAGGGCATGTAATGTATATCATAGGAATAAAGCTAAACAACTATTACATCAGGGTTGGAATTTCGTGACCTAATGTATTAGACTATCAAACGTCTGGACGTAATGTTATCCGCAGAAAGTTTTACTCGTTCTAACACATCTTTGCCTTAATTTGACTTGAAGAAGAACGATTTCTGTTACCACTGAGCCCAGCGCTGGTATTCTTATGACAAAGAAACCGACCTGAATTAGACCCCACTGGTTTACAGAGGATTATCATCTCTGTCGCCGTCACTGATGTAATCTATGTCGAATTTGAATCCAGCCCAATAAGTGCACAAATAAGAATATAAGCGGCCCCTTGTTGCTACAGTGTGAACCCCAAAACAAGATCAAACGCACTAAGAGCAGGAGGAAAAGGTGGGAAAATAGTGACAACACTGGCATTGCCAGACGAACAAAGATCTGGGAAAGGAATGGTCTGTGTCGACTGCAGTCATAGCCGTGGCTGACTAGGCCAACGCGAGATAGGAAATTCTGCCATTGCTGGTTCAGCTGAAAATCTGATGTGGAAGCCAGAGCTTCTAAACGTATATTACGCAGTCGTTTGTCTTTTACATTGTAAAGAATAGGTAGGTCTAGATAAATTTTTTTAAAAATAAAAGGGCGAAAAGGATGGTAGAGAGAGAGAGGGAAAGAGGCTTACTAGGGACAGGCAAAAGGCAGAGAAAGAGAGCGAGAGAGTCATCAATATCACCAATCATTTGCGAGTCACTCAATATCTGGTCTCCTCAAGCTTTTGTATGATCACAGTATAACCTCCATCCTCATAACGGCATCTTCAGGTCGACGCCCCTGTAGGGCCTTTCAGATCCAGTTCAGAGAAGCACACCACGAGTAACTATTGGCGGGCTCGTAGATCGGAATGTCCATGGGACATTATTTGTGAATACCCGTAGGTCAATGTTTGGTGATACACAATGAGTGGTTGGACATGAAAATAAACTATGTCAAAAGAAAGTTCGATTACTTCTCACTGACATTTGAATGATAATAACCTTTATCATTCTATTATCGACATGTTCGAGTGACTTGAGTTTGTTCGATCCTCTTTGAGTATTCTCGTGTGTTGCGCTCGAACACTTCAACTTCTCCGTGGGTTTTGTTAACCATTCTGTATATGAAAGGGATATCTAACATGCTTTGAAACTTATGGCAGCAATGTTTACTCGTATCCAACACCTTTACACTTTCGGTGTTTTCTTTTCATTTATCACAAAATGAAATTGAATATTCAGCAGCTGGTGTCTCCTCTTCAGTGGCATATGTTTGAGGCGCTATACAGTGCAAGGAAAAAAGACAGTTTTTGTTGCTAGTAAAGTTGCTGTTGCTGCCGATGTTGTTGTTGCTGAAATCGTTGTTGTTATTGTCTCAAATATTTTTCTGTAGTACTCAGTTTCCATTTCCATTGAGATGACACACACAGAGGAGATACTTCTGGAGTAAGGCCCATGCCGTTTGCTGACAGGGCGTAAATATCCTCCTAAAATCAGAAATGCTTCCATCAAATTAAAATGCTCTTTTTTAAAGTAGACTACGTACATTTCATTTTGGTCAAAGAAAAAAACAAAAATTGAAAGCAGAATGTCTCTAACAGCCAATATTTCCCGATCTGATTTCATCGATTATTAATGAACATTGCATAAAACAGGTGATCACAGCTAGCCATTCCAGAGATAAATACCTTATCGAATGTATAAGACGTTGAGAGTGTCAAGCTTTGCCTTTCGAGTACTTTGAAGAGGCTATAGATAATTGGTTTGCTGTTGACCAGCTATCGTTGCTTTTCTTTGCTAGTTCCTTAATGACTATTCTCTGTCTACCAGAGCTAAAGAAAATCTCTATAGGCTAGTCATAATGAAAGTGTTATGAAATCAGAGCTTGGCTGTCTGCCAGAGAAAGCCATACTGTCTCACCACAGAGGGCAAATGGAGAAATGATTGTAGTTATAATGTGAAGGAATCGGCCAGCCAGAAACTTCTTGCAATGTAGATGACCCCATTAGAATGAAGAATAATGGGATTAAGGGAATGAGAGAGGGGACTGGAGGTGACGAGAAAGATGGGAGACCAGAAGACAAATAACAGGTGAAAATCTCATTATACCGTTAAGATTGCAGAAAACTACCACTGAGGAACTATAGGTCTCCTCTGTTGTATTTTTCTTGAATTATCCGTCGACATTTTGAATCGACTTCAAATTGGGCAGAATACGATGAGATATTACACTAAAATGATGACATTTGACTAGAATAGCGTAAACGAAGTGGATATGTGTTCAGAACTGAGTTCAGAAATGGTTTTAAGTCTACAAAGACAAGGCAGAGTGATCCTGAGGCACAGGACTCGTTTGTGGCTTCGTGACTTGCAAATCTGTACCAGCTGCATGTTTGAGGCATAAACAGTATTTAGATCTATAAATGAAAAGATAACAACGCGCTACAGACTGTTTCTGAACAGGGACTTTCCTGGACAATTAATGATTTACATAATCTTGTCTGATCATATTGCTTGATACTATCATTCAGCAATCCATATTATTGATAGAGAGCAGAAAGCAAGAGAGAGAGAGAGAGCGCGCGCGAGAGAGAGAGAGCGAAGATTGAAGAGGAGATTGGTATAATCTGTGTAGAGAAAAATGAAATAATCATTCATTAACAAACAGAACAGGGTGGAGAATAAACCTGAAATTAGACAATGAAGGAGAGACGACACTGACATGTGAGGTGAAGTATTCAACAGAAATGTCTTAAATCAATAAAAATCTAAACCAATTTTTTGCAGAAACTATTCAACATTGACATGAACATTTTCTTATATGCAGCAGGTGAGGACTCTCCGATATCAGTCAACACAAACGGGTCAGTTCACAGAGGAAATGCTCTGATAAATGTATTGACTTTATCAATCCCCGACCTGTTCTCATATCGCCATTCCCACCTTTTTTTCTTCTTCTATCCCCCCCCTCCCTTCCCCACGCCTTTCCCCCTTCTGTCTTCCCTCATTCCCCTTTCCTCCGTGTCCCTCTCCCACCATATTGGGAATCGCTGAAAAAAAATATCTCTTATCGTTGTTTTTTTTAAATCTTTCGAGGATACGAAAATGCCGGGTTTCAGCTTCGTTGTGCTGAAAACAACTGTCATTCAGTTTATCACATTCTTTTGTTATCGTTATCAAAGCATATCAGTGACTGGATTTGTCAAATTATTTCGATTTTCTTAAGTGACTATGGTTTTTGTCCCACTCCCCCCTCCCCTCCCCCCCCCCAACCACCCCTTTACAAAAATTTCAGTCTACGAAAGAAGGGTCATCTCGACTTTACATGCCTGTGCAGTCTGGTGAAAAGACTTTTTGTGTGTAGAAGTTTGCAAATATTGCCAAGATGATGGAGCTCCCAACCACTCTTTATCCGATTTTAACACTGATCTGCATAATGCACAACGGAGATTATCGAAATACATTCGCTGTTTTCCGAGAGGGCTAGACATCGGACTTTTCTGCCAAACAAATCACAGGACCGTTGAATCACTAAAAACAACAACAACAAGCAGGTTCTTAATCTTTCCCGTCCTCGTGTAGGATTCAAACTCGCGAGTTTTTCTCCTAGGAGCAGACGCCCAACCCGTCGGCTTGGTTTCCCCCTCTGTGCATCTTTATAGTGGATAAAATATTAATGAAAGCTTATAGCACTTTTTTCTTACCTTTATTATATTTCCTTGTTGCTACCTTACACAACATAATATTTAGCTTTAACATGTCTTAATCTGTTTTATTATATTGTTACTATTGTTATTATTGTCATTATTATTATTGTCATCACCATCATCATTTTAATTATTCTCATTATTCGTATTCTTTTTATTATTACAATTATTATTATTGCTATTGTAACTATGGTTGCTATTATTGTAGTCATATTATTTTATTATTATTTTTTCCCTCTTTTGTGTATAAATGTTCATCATTAGAGGATTTAATGAGCTAACTTCTTGCATATTATTAAAATTAACAAAAATACTGCTGGCTGAGCTGACAAGGATTGACATCACTAATTGCCTATTATTGTTGTTGTTGTTGTTGTTGTTGTTGTTCTTGTTGTTCTTGTTGTTCTTGTTGTTCTTGTTGTTTTATGTCAGTGATTCAGGCGGCAGTGGGGCAAACAAGGCAACCAGATAATTCTATCATGATACAGATTTTCACACAGTTACCTCTGTATTATGTTCCACTTGTGTCGATGAGTTTCTGGGTCACTCAGAATGTAAGTCGCTGAACCTATATAGGGCAATCAGGGGTGTTAAATGTGACAAAGATGATGTGATATCGATGTTTTAATATTTCTGAAATTGAAAGAATATTCATCTCTGAATAAGAAAACATTGTCTTAATGGGCATTGTTTACACAAGTATTTATGTCTATCACACTTCAATTCAAAAGAAATTGGGATTTCGCGAAGAGAAGTGTGAAGTGAGGATAAAGATATTATATTCATTTCTGTCGACTTTTCTGCCAATTTGTTGGCACTGAGTGTCACTCTACGTCTATTTAACTTGCAATATCTACAGCCAAGCTGGTTCAGAGCTGTCTTTCACCACATGAAAGCATATATGACATTCAGGATTTTCTTGATAGCAGTACTTCAAACTGCTGGCAATGGATATACGATTCATTTGATTGCCTGTAAGACGTTTAGTCAAGTAAATATTTTTTACTTCGCTGTCAATTTTAAATAGTCGAAGTTTGCGTTTTATTTTAAGTAAATCTTCAATCTTTGTTGATTCCTATTCTGCGTAATCTTCTCTCGGCATGGATCCTCTAGCCTCTACTTTATTGGTTTCTCTGGATTGAAATAGAAATGTGTGCTAGTCGATGAAAACCAAATTATAGTCATATATAAAAGTTATAAAGAGTATGAGCTGGTGCCGAACAAAGATTGCTTATGTTCAGAATGTGTCGAGAATTTATTATGCTCCCTTTCTTCCCCTTCCCTCTCCCCCTCCCCTCCCCTCTCCCTCCACCTCCCTCGAAACAATGAAGACTAATACATTCGTCATCCCATAGCACTTGATTGAATCGATGCCAGTAATCGACTCCAAGAATCTCCTTAGCACATACATATTCATAGTTAGTTTTACCCCAACCCCCTCCCCTCAGCCAACCACAACCTTTCCCGTTTTACTTCACCCCTACCCCGAGGTCTCGCCCAAGCGACCAGTGACAACAGTGTGTGTTGTTATCTCCCCCTGGTTTTCACTGCGGTTATATCGGATTGCCTGCCCTTGACCGCTCAGTTGTGTGTACGCCCGAAGCCCCGCGAGCTGAGAAGATTATTCTATCACTGAGAGGCATGAGACATTTATCAAAATCAAAACTGCTCAGGTAATAACTAGTCTAGTTTCTCTCTTCTGTCATATATACGTGGTGTTAGGTGACAGGTAGGCCTACGTTACAGAGTTGCTTCTGAGGCGGATTACAGTGTTATTCTGTGCTCGGTAGTTGCATTGTATTTGTTCTCTTTAAATAATACAGGTAATTAACATATGATGCCCAATGTTCAAATTTAAAGTGGAATGTCTGTAACACCCCAAAAAATATGCAGATTTGAGGTGATAAAAAGGGTGTTCAATTTTGACAATGACTTTTTTAACTAATAAATCATTTTCTTAAAAATAAGGCAGTTTTCAAACAGTCAGTGAAACGATTAGTCTAATAAATTTAAGAACAATGAAAAGTATTAAGGTTTATTGTCTTATTGTGTGTGTACGTATGATTTGATAGGGAAAAAATAATTTAAATCCGTGTTGGTCTTTTTTTAGAATGACCACTTAAAACTGGGTGAAATTATTTTAATGTCTGTTTGAAACGGATCAAGTTTTTATTCATAACTATGGCACTATTATTTTGCCATTTTAGTGGATTTTTTAAAATGAACTCCGTTTTTCACAAAGTCAGGCGAACTTGTCTCCAGAAATACTACACGTAATCCCTTACAACAAGAGAAGTACTTTAAGTACTTTATTAGCATTTAAACGTTAAACACAGTATTATTGAATGTCTCCTCTTAGTGATTGTCAGGTGCCTCACCTTATCACCTGTGCCTGTGTATTTTATAGCAATCTTTTATCTCAAGAAACCTCTCGGTTCAGTTAGATAGACTACATATATTGATAGATTATTGTCCGGGTATGACAGGTCCGGTGTCAATATTAGGTGGCTCTGTGAAGTTTATGTTTGGGGTAAACGTATTTTTGTGAAATAAACCAGCATTGCCCTGATAATTCAGTTTATCCCTTTAATGTAAAACACGCTATCGACCTGCAACATTCTTTCATCGTCCAGTTCAAAAATAAAATGTTTGCAGTAGACTCAACTTGTACCCTAGATTTTGTATGCAGATGAAGTAACCTGGCGGAGGGGGGGGGGGGGGGGCTGGCAAGTTGCTATTGTTATGTTTGAAGTCTATATAGTGACGACCATCATTTGTGAATCATTAAATCACAATTAGTCTTACCATTTTACATTAAATTTTCGTTTGAAATAAATGGAACATGCATCAATACCATAAATTTCATTCGTTGCTTATCGGTAAAACATTTTTGGTTCCAAGTTCTGAAAGACGTGCATAACTTTAATATAATGAAGTCAAATAACTTGATAATTTGTCTATCCTTCGAAATAGGATGGTGTTAACCATCGGGGGGCGGGGGGAGGAGGGGGACCGCTATGGGGAAATGATTTTTCCATAACCATCGATTTCACTGCGATCAAATCAAAGGAAAACAAAAGGGAAAAAAAAGTTGAAATCATTCTTGTTGCCATGGCAATGCCTGCCATCTCAAATTTTGCAACCCGATATTGTTTAACTTTACTATATACACAGGAGTTCGCATTTTTCATCGGATTTCCTTGAAATTTGTCACACATATTTTTCAGCTCAATATCTGAAAACGATTAGTACAGTTTTTGATAAATTGCTCAGTTTTGTTTTGTTTTGTTTTCTTCCTTCTTCTTTTTTCACGAATTTCCAAAACCATGTTGGAGGGTCATGGATTTTCCGAAAATCTGACTCAAAATCTTAAACTTCTTACAGATTTGAAATGTTATCGAAAATCTCCTCTGAATAATTTGTTTGTATTGTTTCTGTATTCATTCCCAATTTCATAGCCATTGCTCCAGAAATGGAAAAAAAATCAATAGATCGCTTACTTGTGCTGTAAACTCTCATTTTGATTTTTAAAAAAAAAGCGTTTTTTTTTTTTTTTAAAGCAGCAAACTTGTCACAGGAAGCTTTTGATTCGAGTTTCAAATCATGTTTGTTTTACATAAAAGATTTCCCTTCATGACTTCTATATCTTGTGTTGTCTTTTCCTGTGTATCTGCTCACATTTCAATTCCATTTTTTTGCTCTCTGACCTCGATTGATGAAACTGTTCTCTTAGAGTCGCTCCATGTATATGGCCCGCCATGTCTTCCTCAGTGAAGACCAAGAGGGTCGTTATGCTTGCTATGGCAGATACAATCCATTAGCTTATTCTGAACAGCAGAAATATGGATCAAATTCCGTTCGCCGTGAGAAGTGTATTTTAGAGGGCCTGATGAATCTTTTCTCTGAATTTCGATATGTCTCACGACCAGTCGAGATGAGACGTAAGTCGCCGGGTTAGAACCGAGAAATTGGGTTTGAATGTGATGAGTGGAGTCAGACATCGATTTTTACAATTGTTTATTATTATTTCAGAAATCGAAAATACATTAATTTCTGAACAAGACAGTATCGGTCTTACCATCAGTTTATAAATATTTTTTTCATTAAAATTGGGTTATTGTGAGGTAGATAAGTACATTTATTCGTTCGACCGTTCATTTGAACTCGAGTTTCTCGGAATTCCGGTCATTGCTGGGGTTCCTCCTTGTCTCTTTAAACTGCAATATAGAATAATACCAGCACAAACTTTTTCCACCATCTGAAAGGGTATGAAAATAAGCTTTCACGGAATACCAAAAACCTCGTATGGTGAAAAATCGACTCACGTCACGTTTTTGACTGGCTGCGACACATATTATGGTCAACGAATTAACAGGGTCAGCGAGTGTCCATTCCTGGCAATGAGGCTGCTGAAATCAGTGGAGAAGATCGTAATTATTCAAGTCTTTTTTTCATTATTTTGCAAGTACCAAGAGAAATATTAGTGATGCACTACTGCACATAGAGCCTCATTAAACCAGAGCCTGGATGGCAGTGGACCAGTCAATCTTTGAATGACCACCCTTGTAACACCTAAGAATGGACATATGAACTTTTTTCTACCATTTTTTTTTTTTTTTCTATTTACAAAAGACAAATTTCCAAAAAGAAATCAAAAGCCCAAAATCGAGCTTTTTTTTTTAACAAAAAAAAATCTAGATTTCAGACCACCCCCCCCTCCTTTTCCCTTAAGGTATCGACAATTCAAACTGTTTTGTGTAAGGTTAGACACACAGCTTAGCTAGATACGTCAATACAAAATGCTGGAGATTCAGTGTTTCAATAACCACATACTGAACACAGAAAATTATCTGTGAAGTTATGTCTATAGGTGATATAAACCATGTGCATTAAAAAGTCATTAGGCTCAATATTATATGTTGTTTTAGAGGGGAGGAGGGGAGGGGAGTTTCAGTGCGAATATGATAACCAAGTCTTTGAACAAAGCAGCTTTTTAACACTTGTATGATTAATCAGAGACTGAAAAAGTTCAGGGGACATTATTGGAGCTGTCCTAAGATTACATGTGTTACTGCTCATTAATGCAAGGTCTGTCTGTTTTTTTTACCGAGAGAGTCGAATCGGTTAGCACCGCACAAATAGGTTTTCATGGCTGTTGTGTTTGATGTGAAGTTACGTTGTTGCTGTAGAAAAATCGGACCCGCCTTTGATGTCATATCAATAGAAGGGCATCAAATTATCAGACATGTAAAGTTCATGAATATTTAGATATCCCTTTTTGAACCACAATAAAATGGTTACACAGCCTATAACTTTTAAAGAAAACAAAAATCTCGATTTTAGAGGATATACGGCTTTTTTCTAATAAAAATCTCTTTAAATAAGTAAGCAGGTAACAACAATTCCATAACTCTACTGAAAGAGCTTATCACTTATGTGAATGGGCTGAGCAAATAGGAGAAGACCACAACACAATGGTATTTGTCGTAACACAATTGCGACCTGGATAATGATATAAAGATAAGAGAGCCCTCTATAACCAGCATGAATAGCTACCCTGTTTTAAAATAATGTCATTTGGTCGTCGCGAAGAGAAAGTAATTACTGCGTCTTTAAACAAAACATCAAAAAACTTTCTTTCGGCCAATGCATATTTACAGAGGTTCACACTAATATAAAATGTGTTAGGACGTAAACACACTGCATTCATCTCCGACCCGCTTCAGTCGTGTTGTTTAATGACGCCATTCCCTCCCCCAAGCCAAAAATCACATAAAAACAATTAGATCTTTTTTATATTCACGTGGGTAAGGTAGAGGTATAAGGGGAGGCGGGGGGGGGGGAGGGTATGGACCATGTGATTTGATGTCTGCTCCGTAAAAAAAAACAACTGACGTCGTGAGGGTTGAGAGTTCGGCCTGCGGATCATGCCATTACGAGGTGGGAAGGGTACGAATATTGAAACCTGCAATTTTCTTCAGTGATTCAACTGTCACCTGGCATCTTGGGAAGGGAAGCCCGACGTCTAGTCTTCTCGGGTTAAAAATAAATATATTTCGGAGTTGTCCTGTGTATACGTTACGCACGTCAAAGAATCATTGGCAGTTAAAAATCGATGAGGAGTAGGTGGAGTGCCGAAACCCGAGCAAAATTTCCAAATTCAATTTTTTACCCACAAAAAAATTATTCTCACCCAAAACAGTACTTTCTCAGGACTGAAGGGCATTAAAATATATAAATATAAAGATGCACATATATGTGTATAAAGAAAGACGGTTAATATATTTAATATAGGAACGTATTTGTATGAAATGGAACTGAAGTGACTGACGGACTGTTTGCATACGTATATGTAAACTAATCTCACTCCCATTGCCTATTATGTCTGTACTCATCTTTTCCTGTTTTATCTATCCCCCCCCCCCCAACGCACACATACACCCAACTTCTACTCCCCTGCCCATCCCCATTTTTCTACAGTGACATGTCTTATGATTCACCTTGTTTGATATGAGCGTAAAATTCCAAGTTTAATCTATTTTATGCGGAAGGTGGGGGGGGGGGGTAAGGAGAGGGCGAGTGGCTCTGTGGTTTGGAGTCTTCTCATGGAAAACAAGAGGCCGGGTTCGACTCGCGGGTCCTGCATCGGATGATGGAAGGACACAAAGATCGAAAACCCGCATTTTTTTTTTTTTTTAGTGACACAACGGTCCCCTGGCTTCCTCTGGATAGGTAGGCCCGACGTCTAGCCTTCTCGGATAAGGGCCAATAATTATATCTCGGAGGTCCCGTGTGTACGTTACGCACCTTAAAGAACCCTTGACAGTTCCAAATTGATAGAATCGGAAGAGTAAGCTAAGTGCGACTGTCCGGGCAAAATTTCCAAATTTCAAATTTCTACCCATAAAATTTCTCAGCAAAAATTGACAACTTCTAAAAAGTCGAAATAATACGACTTCCTTTGAACATAAAGCTTAAACAAAACGACAAAATTATTTTACAAGAAATCGGCAGCTTTTATTAAAGACTCGCTTTAGTATGAACTTATATGGGGCTGACAAGCCTCCGTTAGTTACCCATATAGAAGAAAGAAAAATCAAAATTCAAACCCGTCTAGAGAAAGGTGGGCCCCTTCATTTTCAAGAATTCAATTCACACAGCACGGCACAATTTACTGGCGACCTCTCGGATGACTACAGACAGAATTAAAGGCTGATTATGATAATGAGTTTATAATTATAACATCGAGTCTTCGTTTAGACGTATTCATACGGTCAGCATATAGATTTAAAGAACCTTTAATATATACACAGCTTTACATTCGATATGATTATAAAATTGGCACCTGTGTAAATTTAGGATTAACCTTTACAAAGATTTCATTGAATGGGACCATGCTGTCAGAATATATTAGAATTACGGTTATTGTTTATTTATTCAACGCTTCTTTACAGTATAATTATACAGTTAGGGTTTATTTAAGAGTAGAGTTAGCTATATCTTGCATTAGGCCACCTACCCTGTATTACGCATTGAGGGCTGTGTGTTATTTTGGTCATAACCCTGCACAACACCTGAGAACAAAATAATTTTTATTATGGGCTCTAAATGACACCACGTTGTCAGCATGAAATTCTACAGAAAGAAAACTTAAATGGCTGAGCTCTGATTGATAAATTATTACATGAATAGAACCAGGAATCAAAGCTACAAATCCTATCCCAATTCTTTTCAAGCCATAAAAGTTATATGGTTCTTCTCAGATCAAATGGGATCTCACCATGAGATTTTGTTATTAGTTTGGATCTATAAACATTCACTAGCCTAAATAAATTTTGTTTCGTTTCTCTGTCGGCTCGTTCCCATTTTCACAGCTCCGAACCCAAAGGCGCGATTTTACTATGTTTTGTTATTTTATTATTATTATTATTTCTACTGCTATTACTATTATTTTAATTGTCATTCTGTGAGTCAATTGAAGGCATTGCTCATGCTGTTGCTACCAGTTGCTATTGTTGTTCTAACTAAAAAAAAAATATTGCGCGAACAACAGACAGACAACAGCTCTAATTTCAGAGGAAAGGAGAGGTCTTCTCATAGCAACGAATGTGATTCACTATTAACATAACGATCAGAGCAAGAAAAAGAAGATGAGAGGAGAAATATTGGAAGAAATTAACAATTAAAAAAAAACAGAAAGAGAGAAAGAAGAAAGAAAGAAAGAAGAAAGAAAAAAAGAAAGAGGAAAGAAAGAAAGAAAATGAAAGAAAGAAAAAAGAAAGAAAGAAAGAAAAGAAAGAAAGAAAGAAAGAAGAATACAGCATGAACATGTTCATCACAACAGACATTGTTTCTTTGGCACCCTGCTGAGGGGCTCGAAAATTTGGCTTTCAATTTATTCAATCAATTTTTAATTTGTTAATTCTCTAGCTTTGCTTCTGTGCTTATTTTCAAGTACTGAGTTATTCAACGATTGATAGTCCTCTTTGATATTCAATATTCAATTTATGTAAAATGATACTGCTGCTGCTACTGACTATGGTTCTGTAAAAAAATGATGATGACGATAATGATAATGATAATGGTTTTTTGTGTGTGTGTGTGTGTGTTTTTTTTTTTTTTTTCTTTTCATTCAATGTTGATATACAAGAAACAAATCATTTGATTGACATTTCCTTTAGTGTACAGCTATTGACATTTTATATGTTTTCATTATTGCCCCAACGAAGAGCCAAGCTGGCTCGAAAATTTGGCAGAGTATTTAACATCATGATCAAGTTGTTCATTATGTTATTTGCTTCTCTTGAATTATTTAGTTAGTTACCGGTGAGAACAGTTTTATTATATTTTGTAAAATAATGATAAGGATAATGACGATAATACGATCATCTGTCCTTTACTGCCGTTCTATACAGGTTAAATCTCCCGCTTGTCCTCACTTTGACTGTACTTTGCCTTCCATTTGCCATACGAACACGTTATCCACTAGGCTTACTGGAGTTAGCATTACTCAACGTGAGACAGTCTGTCAGCATAACTATTATCTCACCTAGCCTTTTGAATGTCCCTGATATATTATCATATCTCAGTGTTTGGCATGTATTTGTATAAGAATAATAAGTCTATATCGAACTCTCACCCCATGAGCCAGGGGCGTAGACATTAGGGAAGGTGGCAGCCATTGAGGGAACAAGGGCGTGAAAGGGATGGAAGGGGGGGGGGGAAGGAAACGTTCGGTATCTTCTTTTTACGCCTTTCAACATCATGCAGGGGAAGGGAAGAAAGAATAAAAGACAGGAAAAAGAAATAAAAAAAAGGAAAGAAAGAAATGGAAAAGAAAGAAAAAAGAAAGAAAGACAGAAAAAGACAAAAAGAAAGAGAAACGGAAAGAAAAATAAAAGAGAAAGAAGGTAAGACAGAAAAAGAAAGGAAGAAAAAGTCATAAAAGGAAAAACAAAAAAGAAATAAAGAAAGGAAAAAAAAGAAGATAGAAAAAATGGAAAAAAGAAAGAAAGAAAGAAAGAAAGGAAAGAAGAAAGAAAAGGAAAGAAAAAAGAAAGAAAAGAAAAAGAAAAAAGAAAGAAAGAAAGGAGAAAGAAAGAAAGAAAAGAAAGAAAGAAAGAAAGAAAGAAAGAAAGAAAGATGAGTACCGACAGGAAAGATGGAAGGCAGGAACTGAATACGCTCATATCGAATTGTCTTATTGAGTCTATATTATTGTTTTGTCATTGTTGATTTACAATATGAAACCAGTTTTTGTTTATGACATGTAATATTGCGGTACATGGAAAGACAGCACATTGATAACTGAGGAAGATGACCGCTATGAGATAAGAAGAGGGAGGCATCAGATTTATTGTTTTATCTTTAATGGGAATAGTGCAGACAGTTCTTCATTAGAAGATATCAGATTTGGTCAGTTATATCATTACATTGAAGTATAGTTTTTAATTTCATATTAGGGACTGTGGTTTCATCCTTCATCTCAAATACTCACTCCTAAACATGCTCTCAGGCACCGCACTTTCAAACATACAGGGTTGGCAGGCTCATGCTTCATGCAATACTCATCGCTCTCTAATTCAAGAATCATATTGAATGTGCAAGATAGAGTAAATTATCACATTGCACGGGTTTTGTCACTTCTTGAAGATAAATTGAAGATCAATCAATAATTATGATGATGAGTGCTCATACTGGTATTTTCCGCATACTGTCTTAGAATAGGTCGTATCAGGGGATAAAGTAGTATCAGGACCTAGTGCCTTGAGAATTCAATTTATCATGTTATAATGTAATACACCTTATCGGCCTGCATCATTGTTTTATCATTCAGTTCACAAATGAAATGTTTGCAGTAGACTCTAGCTAATTTCCTAGACACAGGTGGAGTAACTTGGGGATGGGGGGGGGGGGAAGGGGGGGGG
>JBCAUA010698313.1:0-15398 GCA_038406235.1 Peronia verruculata
AGAGCAAAAAAAAAATGAGATAAGAGAACGGGGGAAGGAAGAAGAGAGAGAGACACGGAAAGAAAGATCGGGAGTGAAAGAAAACCGAAGAAACAAACAAAAAAAATAAGATAATAGAAAAAAAAAGAGAGAACCAGAGAGAGAGAGAGAGAGAGAAAGAGAGGGATATGAGGAGAAAAAGAATCTTACTTTCAGTTTGGATGAGGGTGTGCCCAATAGTAGGTAGCAAGCTTTGACCGAGTCCACAACACTGCCAGGTGGGGATTTGAACCGACGCACCTCAGACACGGTGCTGTAGCCCATGCTGTGCCGGACTGGCTCGCCATTCCACTGAGGATTGGGACATAAGAACAAAACATCAATGGACCTGTTTAACCCTAAGAATATCAGTAAAAACCATTGGTGGCCTATTATATAGGTTTCCATTTTACACTTATCAATCATAATTCAGGAGGAAGATTAACCTTTTCACTGCCAATCGTACAGTTTATTTTGTCACGATCTTTTTGTTCAAATTAATGAACTTTTTAACAGGCTGTTGAAAGCCGAATACTCAAACTAACTTTGAGATTTTAACATGTTGCTGAGTAAAACTTGTGTTGGTTATGTGGAAGGATATGGATTGAGCTTTAATTATTTACAGATGAAGGATCTGGCAGCGAATGAGTTAGATCCAAAGACTTTAAAGGCTTCTATTTTCTGTGTGCGCCATATTAGAGTTATTCCCAGACAAAGTTTAAAAAAAAAGTTTTTGACACAATGGTCCCCTTTTGACACCTTTAGGATTACACCAGCTCTTCAGTGTCAGAAGAGCGCTAAAGTTACGTTATCAAAATTACATTATTGGCGCAGTCTGTTCTGGAGTATTTTTGATACTTAGAAAAGAAAGTAAATGCTAGGATAAAGCACGGCATTTATACCACATTGGCTGACCCTAGTGGAAATCAGCAGCTCACTATAATATGACAAACGTTGTAAAGTAGAGTAAACTAATACTGAACCATTGGTCATGGGCTTATTGTATAATAACTAAGAATTATGGTGGATTTCTGGTACATGGATTCACAAGGAACGGAGGCATAGTGTTTTATAGATACAACAACTTTATTAATTATTTACATCAGATTGATTCAACGAAATACAGACTGAATCATTTCACTTCACTTTTGCCTGGAATTCCCCATGGGACATAGGACAGTGACAAGAGCTCCCCATGCATCCCGGTCCAGGGCCAGACGTTCCAGCTGCCTCCAGGTGCAACCCATCCTTTGGGTATCGGCTTCCAAGTCCTGGCCTCTTTTCCCTTTCCCTTGGAGGTTCCAGGTTAGGGCCTGTCTTGTGATGCTGGATGCAGGTTTCTGGAGCGTCTGTCCGATCCATCTCCAACGTCTCTGCGGTATCTCTTCTTCTACGGGCTGTTGTTTTGTTCGTTTCCACAGCTCTTTGTTGCTGATGGCATCAGGCAAGCGAATTCGCATGATCTTTCTGAGGCATGTGTTGATGAACGTCTGGATTTTTTCCACAGTCATTGAATACCCAACGATTAAAAAAATATTTTTTTAAAATTTAAAGAGAAGACCAGCAAGAACATTGAAAGATGACAAGTGGGGTGATGCCTTTAGATCTGGAGCCGCACTTTGGTATCATCTGGGCTAGAACGGCACAGGACAGCACAGAACAAGTTTACCGAAACATAGTGACCTGCTGACCTCCACCAGGGTCCTTCAATGCGGGAAAAATGCGCGCTTTGTCTTAGAATTCTTTTAATATCAAAAATGCTCCGATAGGTTGAGTCATTTTGAAAATTCAGATTTTTTTTTTTTTTTGTAACGCTTGCGCTCTTCTGACACTGAAGAGGTGGTCTTACACAAAGAGCTTATACTATTTATACTGGAGTGCGGACTCATGACGCCGCTTTAACAAAAATACCTTGTGCCTCGCGTGCCAACGCTGGGCGTCATGGCCCTGGAGGCTTTGCTATTTTGCTATGCTTGGCGTCCTTCACTACTCACGGAGTTAGTTGCTATTTTGATCTAGTAAATCTTTTCTTGTAAACAAACCGATTCATTTTTTTTTAATCGAGAGCTTCAGCCAGGACAGAATACAACAGACTTGCAATCATGAGATAATGACAGTGTGAATTTCGTTCATGAACGATACGTGGTAACATGATAACAACGGCGGTAACTAGGTTTCTTGCCTCCACTGGCATGGCTCCACACTCGGTAAGCGTAACGTCATGAGTCCGCATTCCATTATAATAGTATAAGCTCCTTGGACTAACCCTAGAGATGTCAAAGGAATGACTATGTCAAGGACTTAATCATTACACTATCATGACAGCACAGACTAGAGGTGTGGGAATCGAAGGATTGTTGCACCCAGCAGTAGCCCCCTGCAGGAGCCCAGGGTTTATAAGCAGGTTCTTTGCTTCCAGCTGCAGGCGGTGTAAGCCGGCCATCGGTGGGGTGTCTCCCATGAAGTGCCATCCTCGACATTCAAAGAGAGACATCTATTCTCTCTCCTTCCTCCTATCTTCGGCCCCGCTTTCTTTCCTCTCTTCTTCCTGGCGTGTAAACGTATCTTACCGTGTTTGACACAATAAAGACGTAATCATGCCGATGTGTCGTTAAACCTCAACACAAACAAATAAACCTAGCAGTGGATAAACACAGCCTTATAGATAAAAGGTACATTCCTTTCCTTGCTCTCAGTCGTTCCTCGGTGTACGAAGTAGTTTGTAAATGTTTTATGATTTTCTCCTCTTTGGCTCTATTTCACGATTTAATAACATGTTTACTGGACCGCATGAAAACCTCCTGATTTCACTGAAAAGAATCAAACTGAAGTGGCACGAGCAGGTCACGCAATCATCTGGACTTGCCAAGTTTACATGACAGAGGACAGTACAAGGAGGCAGAAGAAGAGGCAGACTGAGGAAACAATGAGAAGGCAGCATCAAAGAGCGGACTGGTCTTGAGTGGAACTTTATACTGCAGGGAAATCTGAGATCTGCGGGGAGTGGAGGAAGTTGGTTGTACAATCCACAGTGGTGTCCCAACGGTCACCCAGACCAGTGGTTCCCCAACCCCCAGGACCGCGGTACCGGTGCCGGTCGGTGGATCAGGTGTTGGTACCGGGCCGCAAAAGAAATATTTGATTCTTGAGAGAGTTTATGTTTCTTTTGAGCAGCATTTGTCCGTGTGCTATGAGGGCATAGAACGCCGAAAATTTGCTTGAAAGGACACAACCCAGCAGTGAAGCGCTTTGACAAGAGGATTTTTCTCCTCATTTCTTTTACACGGACAAAATGCTGCTCAAAAGAAACATAAACTCTCTCAAGACTATGGGGATTGACTGTGTGATAATGTGAGTCTGCATTAGCCCTCCCATGCTGGGGACATTTGTGGTGATACTGTCGGATCCAGACCACTATCTCAGGTTTAGTCTTCATCATAGTTTTACTTGGAACATTAAAGACAAAGAAAGAGATGATGTCATGAAATCTCATTTAAGGGAAATGGCTACCTTTTTTTTTTTGAAGACATGGAAATCACAATATGTCTACATTTTTCAACAGCTGAGATAAGGTGAAAAATGTCTGAATTTCTAAAAACTTCATGTAAAGTCAGGAAATGTCTAAATTTTCAAAGAATCATGGAGAGTTTATACATTAGTCATGACAATCATAGGAAATGTATGTGCAGTTGTAAATTGATATTCAGCTGTAAGCTGTCTCATTTTGTTTCACATCTGGCAACACTCAGCATCTTGGAGGGTTTGACTTTCAACTGCTATGTGAATCTGTCTGCTGGATGTTGTTGAAAATTACACCAGAGATGTTGATTTTCCTGCTTTTGCAGGAAAACAGTCTTTCCTGTTGTCACAACTTGTTGTATTGGACACTGACTTTTAAAAAAAAAATTTGTTGGCTTGTTAAATTAATGAATAGATGCTGTACTTATGAATGTATGTGCATGGCCAAAAGTAAAGAAAAAATAATAGGCATAAAAAAAAATTTCCTACTTTTTCATGACATACACTTGACATCCTTGGAGCGTGAATTGTTGGGAAATTTTGATTTGAAATATATGTGAATGGTGCTCTTTGTCCATGTTTCAGGTGGTGTCAGGCAGTCATGACTGTACGATTCGCCTGTGGGATTTGGCCATGGGTAGGACGAGGGTTACCCTGACCAACCACAAGAAAAGTGTACGAGCCCTGGCTTTGCATCCAGTCCAGTAAGTCAGGGTGGTATCAGCAATGTCCAATTTCCTGCTTTAACAGGCAAACTCTTTTTGAGTAACACAGACTTCTTCACTGGTCTTCTATTGTTTATTTTTCTGCAGTTTTATTCAGTTTTTCACGCTCTTGCGAGTACATTGTGAAAAAAACACAATGCAAAAAATTTTCCTAAATCTGAACATTTCCTTGTTGTTGTCTATGTAAAAAACTTGACATCACTATAGCGTTGAATTCAAAAATGGAAACTGAAAGATTTTAGTTTAAAAGAAACATGACAAAAAACAATCGGATAGTCATCACCAATTTGAAATTTTATTACTTATGGTGGCAATATAAGCTGATTTTCATGTGAGGGAATGCATTTTTTAGTTGTTGTGTTTTTCATTTTCATTGGTGTCGTCTCCTAAGAGGTCGACGCAGATGGCTCTCCAGTCCTTTCTGTTCTCCTCATTCCTCGTACACTCTCCAAGCTGACGTCCTGTCCAGTCCCTGATGTCGTCCCACCATTGTTGTGTTACTGTGTGTTTTTCCAAATTTTCAGGATGATAGGGTCACGGTCATTGTGAGGATGTAATTTACATAATAGAGAAAGTCTGCATAGCTGCTTTGTAGTGTTGTGTTTGTGAAGAGTTTGAATCCAGAAAATTAATATATTGAAAATAGGAATGGTGCTATACATTTGCCTAAATTGAAAGATATTCCTGTGCTTTGAAATGATGGAAGATATAAGTGATCTTATTCTTTGCTGTATTTGCCAGGTATTCCTTTGCATCTGGATCCCCGGACAACATCAAAGAGTGGAAATTTCCAGATGGCACATTCTTGCAGAACTTATCTGGCCACAGTGCCATCATCAACAGTCTAGCCTGCAATTCGGATGGTGTCTTAGTCTCCGCAGGTCTGTGACTATTTTTGGCAGTAGTCGTTAGGACTTTAGCCCCTTCGCTGCTCTCTTGATGTACTAAATACGTCAGGATACACATCAGCATACAACACAGTTTTATGATAACGTGTGCAGTGTACGGCAAAAGTGTATGTGACCCCAGTCATACTATGACTGGACATTTTAAGTTGTCATTTTCGAACATACCAAATTAACGCAAGTATCAGGGTTGACATCCAGTACATATTATGACTTACGTTGTATGTCAAGAGGGCAGTGAACAGGTTTTAATCTTGACTAAAATGAAAATGCATTGTAGTCCACTGGTGATTCTGTTCACTTTGTGAAATTTTCTTAGCACTGGGGGAGGAAATATGCAGAGAATGAACAAATCATGAAATCTCCAGATATGAATAGCTTAGTTTTTGAGTCTACAACACTGAAATATTTCTCATACCTGTATATACGGTACACCACCACTTTTATTATAGTTTTTATTCAGGTGAAGGATAATTGCAAATGTTGTGATATGGGCTGATTAGTATAGAGTAATTTACTATTAACATCCTGTGAAATTGAGGATTATTTATCTTCCATCTTGTTTAATTTCATAGTTTCAACAATTCATCTTCTTCAGTCATTTCTTTATAATTATAGATCATTTCTAATGTCCACGATAATGGTTTTTTTTGCCATGGTGAGAAACATGTTTTTGGTCTAATTTGTGAAGTTTGTATGCCTATGGCATTTGTATGTGACATGTGTATATAAGACTGTACAAATTTATCTAAAATTGTGTGAGAAAAATTTCCTTTTACATTAAGCGGACATTGTTATTACCTGTCTGCTTATCTGTGAAATGATTTCAGCTGACAATGGAAGTATGCATTTCTGGGATTGGAAGACAGGCTATAACTTCCAACGTATCCAAGCTGCCGTCCAGCCAGGCTCCATCCATTCCGAGGCGGGTATCTTTGCTCTGAGCTTTGATCAGAGCGGCTCTCGACTCATCACAGGAGAGGCTGACAAAACCATCAAGATTTACAAGGAGGATGAGACTGCGGTAGGTCTGCTGCATATTTTATACCAAAAGTTTCGCTCGCCTGTTTCTTTTCGTAAGGGTTTGCTACTCTGTGGCCGCTTAAACAAAATATGGTGCACAAGATGGGGCAGAGATAGTGTATTCCTTGAAAGATGTTTAGAAACTCAATCACTGAACCTAAACATTAACTAAAGAGGACATGTAGTATAGGTGCCTTAGGCCCTGACACAGACTATAACTGATGTGAGAAAGATGAGGCTATTAGAGAAAAAGACAAAACAAAAATTCTACAATTTGGCAAATTTCTAAATCTAGAAATTAATGGAAGAACAACGAATTTCCATGTAGGAGTTACCTGTATGTACAGCATTAAAAAGCAGATTTCAAGAACCGCTCTATGGATTGCGTCTTCTCCACTTTTCATAATCATTTTCATTAATAATACATCCCATCTGCATGAAATTTACCTCTACTCTTGAATGTTAATATTGTGAATGAATGTATTATGTGCTTATGGTAAATGAATACATAAAAAGTGATGAATATTTTTTTTTTTTTTTACCTTCACTCATACATTTATCTATCTTTTGTTTGTTTTGCTGCACATCATCTTTGATATCCAAATTTATAAACACATGTTCATACTCCTTTTGTAACTCGTAAATGCTTCGCCTACATTGTCATCTTTTTGATATGTAAACATATCTCACTGCATTGGGCACAATGTACCGTAATTGAGGTGTCATTAAATTCTAATACAAACAATCCTTTAGGTGTTCAGTAGAGATGTAGTGGTTTCATTACTTTTTTGAGAATTAAAAAGAAATCTTGGTTTTTCATCACAAATGGAGAAAAAAAATTATTATTTATGATAAGCTGAGACAAGACATAAAAACATTGACACTGACAGTATTGAGACAAGCATGCTGAAGTATATTAGATGCGACATGATCAAATCAGGCGCTTGTCAAATTTTGAGCATGGAGTTATTGGTGTCACTGTGAAGATTATTCATTTCCCTTTCTGTGTGTGAAAAATTATTGGTCTATTTTAAGTAGAAGTTGAGATATTGGCAATTAAAGACAATGGAGGGGTAACAGGTTGCTCCAGCTGAAATGGCTGATCACTTTTGTAAATCCTTCTTTACCTTTGTTAGGCCATGCCACTAAATTACAATTTTTGGGCCTTTTACTCGCTCTGTTTCTGTCAGTTGAACTCCGAAATGCATTTTTAGATTGATATAGAAGGATTTAGTGAAGAAAAAAAAATACATGTACGTCAAAAATTCATTCACTGTTGAAAAACACGTGATTTCTCCGGTCGGCTCAGTTGGACGAGCACCTTATTTCATCATGTTGTGTCTCGTGTGTGTGTGTGTGCGCACAAAATCAAGGCAACATCTTGTTCCTGTAGGTTCAGTGAATAATTGAAAAACACTGTGAGACATCTGGTTTACAGAGATTGACTTGTTTATGGAGGGTCAGCGTAGTGAAATGAATTAAATGCCTGGTGAGGTAATATAAAGGCTATCTTCATTCAAAACGAAGACTCTTTCAATTTAACCGTTTCACTGCCAGTACAGTGTGTTTAAAGAATTTGGATGTTTAGAGTCAATCTTCATATTGCTGTGAACATTTTATGCTGCTGTTAGGGAGAATGCGAAGGATATTTAAAACCCTTGCGACTTCAGTTTCAGCAGCTAAGGGATTAATCTCCCCTATCTGTGGACATTTGGCAGTTACTGGAAGCAGAATATCTGAGAGCTGAATGTTTTGTTTTCTGTCTAAATTGTGTTGTAGTCTAGAACTCAGAAAGTTCATTCCCTGTATGGTGTGTTCTCCTACTACTCCTAGTTTGTTGACCTCTAAAACATTTGCAACAATAAACATGGATATGCCTAAAAATTAATAATCATGAATAATTGTATTTCTGTAATACTGTCCAACAATCACTGCAGTTAGATGGAATTTACGTGTTATTGATGTTTTGATCTATTTATAACTTTCCTAAAAATGGTATGGTATGTTTTGAATTTTTTGTTTGTTTTTTTTGTGAGCTTTGAAGCTAGTTATTCAATCATTTATTGTTGTATATTTGCTACATCTTGATATATGGATAATGAGGTTGCTTTATGCTATAATTTCATAATATAGGCCTACAGATATTAATCAGGCAGAGTTGTTAAATTCATTTTTATTTTAATTTGCTCTATTTTTTTTTTTTTTCTTCTTTCCAGACGGAAGAAACGCATCCTATCAACTGGCGTCCAGACATTTACAAGAAAAAGAGATACTGAATGCATGTTTTTGTTTCATCATCGAACTGCCACTGTCATATTGTGTTATATTTCTCATATTGCTGTACATAATAAAATGTTTCTATCCACAAATTTTACAATTTGTTTCATGAAATTGTACTGCAGGCAAGGATGTGTAGAAGCTGTCATCAAGAATATGGGTATGAGGACGTATGATTGAGAAAGAATGCAGTTTATGGTGGCTAAGGAGATAGTTCTCATGATGAAATGGCTCATGATATTAACATTTCACATCTATGCATGAACAGGCAAAGCTTGTGTACACTTGCATATGAATATGATTGGAGTATGAGGCAATGATAACTGGCTAAAACTTGATATGTGTAGTCAGCTCAAACATGACTATTCACACTTAAAAGAAAAAGCCAAATCTGTTGGTTTTTTTTATTCAAACATGACTATTTTGTTTATTTCTCTAATTCAGATGAAAATGCTCTCAATATATCACAAGCTGTAACGAGAACCATTCTCTCGGAGCACACAATCATCATGAAGTCTGATGAAACAACTTTCATCATTTTTTCACAGGAATTTCCTTAATCCAGCAACACTCAGTCACTTCAGCCTGGATATTTCTAAATACTGTCCTCACAGAAACTCCTATGGATACCAGACATTTATATGTGCCTATATAATATAAACAGGCCACATTGTTAGCTGCAGTGAAACATGATCCCCTCTGTAAACCAAGACTGAAGAGCTTCATTTGTTTAGTTTGCAGACATCTTTCAATGGATACATCACCTTAAGTAAAACTTAAGATAGCGCTCTCCATAAACTACACATAGATAGCTTTCATTACTCATCCAAATCATGACTTAGTGAGGACTGTTTTCACAGCGTAACAAGCAATTCATATGAATGACATTTACTGCAAATATTCACATAACAAAGCAAACAAAAAAAGAAAAAAGTCTATGTACACTTAGATGAGCCGTTCAGTGAGGAGTCTTCTGGATCAAACTCTCGACTGCCCTTGCGACTTGATCTTTTGACATATTTGTCAAAGGGAGGCTGGACTCTTTACCCAATTCTGAAAATACAAAGTTACAGAAAATCAGAAGTCAGTTTTTGTTTCTTAGCATTGATTCTACTTTGAGGGGAAAGAGGGAAGGAAGGGATGAGAGAAGGACCCCTGAAAGGAAGGGTGTCATGTAAAACCAGGATATGAAAATATTACTCTCCAGCAAACCAGATGTCTGTAAAAATAAGAATCTCTCACAAAATTGTTGGTTCAATGGCAAGCTCAAGACTCCATTGTCCATCCAGAAATGTTAAATTTTCTACTTTAATAGGATTTCCTACTTTTTGGCTGTCAGTAATTTCTCTGTTGGCCCCAAATCCGGTACTACTTACCATTAACATAGTTTGGTTTTACTATTGCTAAAGACTATGCCAGGAACTTTTCCTACTTTTTTATCCTGACATCCCTGATTATCTCAACTGGGTCTAATCCCACTATTGTGGGATCCCATCTTGTCTACTGGGTTGGATCCCACAACTTCTGTGGAATGAATCTGTATATGACCTGTTGCCAGATAAGGACTATTGAAATCTATCATTAAAATTACACTGGGTGGTGTCACATTCAACAGACTGTATCTTTGACTCTACAATGAATTTCCTATTGCTAAAAAATTTACCAAACATGGCCTCACTGAAATAAGCTTCTTTATTCAATATATTCCTTATTAAATAAACAGAAAATAATGTAAAACCTATTTTCCACTTTCTCAATCTGAGATCACTTTCATACGATATTGTGACAGGAAATTAAGACTAACAACATAGAATCGTTAACTTTAGCGTGTCAGCGCTTTTTCCACCACTTTAAGAACTCCCATACAACCAACTGATGTTTATCGAACAGGGAAAAAAATATAGGCAATTATTTGATTAAAAAGAGGCTATATATTAATCACTTTCACTTTACCACGAATTTGACAGGAAAACGGACGTAAGTTAAACGTTTTTTAAGTGCATAGCATGTTCTTCATGTCTGCTTTTTGGTAACTTACTACAGAATAAAAAGCTTTAGCTTGTCCTACATCATCTGAAGGGGAACCCATCATGAACTTGCTTTCTGTCATATGTTATTGCCAGCTCTTCCATCCCCTATTTCATGATAGATTTTTTTACTTAATTTACACAGTGATTTTACGATTCAATTGTCAAAAAAAACAAAAAAACTTTTTTTTTTTTTAACGAATTACTATGAGACTTGGTATGCCCATTACGAAGTCCTTCATTTTCATGCTGTATTTACTACACTGGTAAGAGAGATCTGCAAAGTGTTCTTTTTCTTACTTCGATCACATGACATATAGGATTTTCTTTTATTTGGCAATGGGTCAAATACGCGTGCGTTCAACGCTCGATGTCTGTTGTGAAAAATAACAACAACAACAAAAACAACAACAACAACAACAACAGCAACAAAAAAAAAAAAAAACGAAAGAAAACAAAACACGAAAAGTCTTGATCATAGATTGAATAAAAGATGCACCAAGGCCGGATAAATACTTTGCCTTGCCTTTCCTTGATCCCTTAGACATTAATCCGTGGGGACATCTCTGTGGTCTGCACAACCAGTCTTCTCCAGCCATCCCAGCACTCTGCCCTTCTCAACACGTCTTCCAGTTCTAGGCCTGTCCACTAGGATAAATGCACAGACTTTATAATATATGTCTTGTAGTAGGCATGCACCTGTTACTCATTCTTCCTGTATGCTTTTTCTCTCCCTTTCCCTTTCCCTCTTTCTTTGCTTTTTTTTTTTTTCTTCTTCATCTCCTCTCCTCCTTTCTCTCTGGCTGATCTGTCTTCCCCTTTTTAATCCCTTTGATTCTTCCTCTCTCTTATTCTGCCTCTCCTTACCCGCTTTCTTTTCCTCTCCCCATTTTCTCATCTTCCTTTTTTTCCATCTCTGCTTCTTCTTTGTTTTCCTTACCGTTATCTTCTTTTTCTGCTTCTTATCATGGGCATCCTCTTCCCCCCCCCCCCCCTGTCCTTTTTCGCCTTCCCCCTCCCCTCCTCCTCTTCTTGCTCCGCTCTCTCTTTATACTAAATGTACTTCTCTTCTTCCCCCATATCCCCTATCGTCTCTCATCCTCTTTCTTAATATCTTTTATTCCTCTTTCTCTTTATCTGTCCCTTCTTCCTCCCCTTTCCCTCCTTCAGTTTCTCACCCCTTCGTCATCAGCATCTTCGTCTTTGTTCTTTTCCACTTGCATTCCGTCGGCCAAGAACGTTTTCCTGTCTGTGCGTCATGTCTGGACTCACCTGTTCCTGGCCGCAGACACCGCCAACAGCAGAGCACTAGATTTTTGGGTGCCAGCAGCTAGGTAGAAATTTTTCTGTGTCAGTTGTTCGGTGCAAATCTCTGTCTTTGAAAAAGAACATCTGCTTGCAGCTTCGAAAATAGTCTTTGGGGGGTAACTAGGCGATTACAATACTGGATTGTTTAATTCTTTTCTTTTTTTCTTTTGTTTTTCTTTCTTTTCTTTTTTTTTTTTTTTTAATTTTATACCCGTTTTCCTCTTCTTTTGTTGCCGTGGTTTTTGTTTTATGCACTTGTATCGCCCAGAAATGACTAAGAATACCCTTACTACAATTCAGGTCTCGATCCATCGTGCTAATTATGAACATCACATAATCTAGCAACCTTACTTTTTGAAACGTATGACTCAATAAATCTGCATTTGAAGAAATACTTTGATAAATAGAGCAGGTTTTTCAGCAGTTCTCGGGTCACTACGGAAGTTTCCGGACTCTGATAGAAAAATTAAAAAGAAAACCGATACACATGTATTACCTTCATTATTTCCTATTTCTCGATATACCCCCCCCCCCTTCCTCCCATCGTCTTTTGATGCTACGCACAATCTCACTCTGTTAAATCAAATATTGAAATAATCCTGCAATTTTGAGGTTGGCATTGACATGACCTCTGCATTGAATACGTCAATGGCTTTTTGGCATGACTCAGACTTCCTTCTACGCAGTCTTTCTTCGATTTATGGAACACGAAAGAAGTCACAAAGTGTCAAGACAAGTGAGTAAATGGGGTGGGGTGACAGTCTGAAGCTGTTCTCAGCCAGACAGTCTCTTGTCACTACTGCAGTGCGAGCACTCGGGTTGTCATGGTGCCACTTGAATGCTCTCTACTATTACTACTATTATTTTTAAATAGTATATAGTAGCCCACTTAAATCTATACGATGTAGTTATAAACTGAAACGATCTTTTGTGTCAGTGGTTTCATTCTGTAATTACAAAAGAAAGACTCAGGCACTTTCCGTATTATTATTAAGGGGGAAAATAATGTAAAGATATTACGTGTAAATCTTATGCAGGCCACGGATTATGAGTGGTTTGTTTTATGGCATGTGGCACACAAAACTGACTTGTTTGTGCTTAGTGACAGCTCGTCTCAGACATAAAAATTTACATTTTGAAGCTATTTCAGACATCAGAACTCCTGAGGTCCAGTAATGCAGCCCAATGTCACCAGTAATCTGTCATTGTTATTACTATTTTTTTTCTAGGTGAAGCACATTTTTCTTTAAAAAACTTGCTTCAATTGATTTCACGTTTGCAAAACAAAACTAAAACTAACGACAGCGGTTCCTTAAAAGAAAGAAAGAAACAGTGATAGTGGTTTATTTGTGCAGTCACAGAATTCGGTTGAAAATTTCACGGATATTTTCTTTCATTTTTCAGGTTGTTTGATTTATATGGTGAGCATGACAAATTATGGAGGATAAACAATTATAGCCTAGCAAGAAGGTGAACAAAATTATTAAAGGAAAACATCGGCACATCGACCTCCTATACCAGATCTGAATATCAAAGTTGAAGGCAATTCAGGAAAACTCAAGGTTATGGTTTTTATAAGCTTTTCAACCTCCTTTAGTAGTGGTTATCTCAGCTATCCACAGCCGTGGTCAAAAGAATAACATAACACTATTGTGTTTTGTGATATAGCTCAATGCGCATAGGCTTACTTTGTAATCAAATATTATATATTTTGAAGGAAATGGACATTTGTTGCATATAAAATCTGCTTGTGCGTGTTGCAAAAATTCATTTCTGCCATCAGCTTGTGAAGCTGAGGCAATATTTCTCGAATCTGCTTTGTTCTGATACTAGCTCTATACGTGACACGTTTTTCTGCCTAGAGTGAATGTATCTTACATCTATATTGATTGTGTCCCATGCGATCATAAGTACACTTATGGCCTTTCGGTACGCTTCGATTGTGCCCCATCGATTGTGAATGGAGTTTACTTTTTGGGGCATATAAAGTCTATCTTATCTTACTGTTGTCTCTGCCATGTGCTCTTTCTTTTTCTTTTCTTGTATGGGTAAAATGAGGCAGAAGTAGAGAGATTCATAGGAATGAAATAGACTTCAAGTATAACTGAGGGAAAGTTTGATGAATGACATTTAATTCCGTCCACCCACCTGGAAAACATTTTGAAACTTCTTGCAACATTCTATTTGATTTTGATGAGACTGAGGATCTATGAGTCTCTAACGGCTTCAGACATGGCATATGTATAGTAATATTTTTAGTTTGTCAGCCAGATGACATTTTGACGCACACATTATATTGGTCTAATTAAGGTCGAGATTTTCAACTCTTCTTGTAGATCCGAGTCGTAAAAGATCTCGTTTCAAAAATTAATTTAGAAAGTTTTCAGATTCGCCAGTTGAACAAGCTTGAATTTTTAGGAATTCTTACGTGATTTCACTACGAGGCAAGTCGACAGGTGGAGGCTGACTTTTTGGTTCATTTTTTTAGAATTCTGTTTTTGTTTCGTATTGTTTGTTTGTCTTTTATGAGGGGTCATGTTCAGTGTGGTGGTTCTACATATTATGATATCAGGGCGTCTAACATATTATGATATCAGGGCGTCTATTCTTGCATACAGATCTTTGCGTTTCTAAGCACTGTAGATATTTACTGCAGACTTTACAAATACACTTCAATACTTACCAAGCGTGGTATGACCAATACATACAGGCCAAAGTATAAGATTATCTCATGGTAGGTTGTAGGTTGACCTTGAAGCTAGAGTCAAATGTCAGCTATGATAAGAATGTACTGCTTTGTGATGAACGATTTAACTGCCCAGTGTATATTTTTGTTTTATTTAATAAGGTAAAGTGGGGAAGTTTTGGCTCAGAATTCTTCTTCTTCTAACAAATTCAGCACATCTATAAATCGGGCGGTGGGAATGGTGGAGATGATGTAACATTCAGATGTTTCATGAAGATAACGAACTGTGTTACTGATAAAATATAAGCTTATGAAACCATCAATAACGACTGGGCATAAAGTTAACCCGAAACAAACTTTTTGTCCATAATTAATGGTTCATTTTTCCTTCCCACTCTTTATAGAACTGTGCAGCATAATTATTTGAAGGAAGAGTAATAATGACATTATACAGTTCCTCTATAGACTACAACTTTGTTATCTCTTGGCGGATTTCAATGCGTTGGAGTTCAGTTGAACAGATCATATCTGATCTGTTTTGAAGATTACCATGCACCAGCAAGTACAAGTGTACAACAATAACAACTTCAACTTTCGTTTTTCTTATGTTGTGTGGAGCACTCTTAGATGTCCTAGGCAGGTATCCAAATCTGTTATTTTTGTTGGCTGTGGTGATTAGCTTAGCTGCCGATGTCTACTTTAAAAAAACACGTAATTTTATATTCAGCGTATTGTTATTAAAAATTGTCCGTTCTTTTCCGGACATATTATGTAAGGGTCAAGAACAGACAAATGGTGATTTTTTTTTTTCATTGAGAGAAATGAATCAAGGACTAAGCCTATCTATCTATCTATCTATCTATCTATCTATCTATCTATCTATCTATCTATCTATCTATCTATCTATCTA
>JBCAUA010698534.1:0-15397 GCA_038406235.1 Peronia verruculata
AGATAGATAGATAGATAGATAGATAGATAGATAGATAGATAGATAGATAGATAGATAGATAGATAGATAAATTAAAATATTTTCGCATTAGGGTCCTGAATTATATCATCTAAGCTTTTTTTTTTTTAATGTCGAAACTGAATGGTGCATCAAATTAAACAATCTACAGTGTACATTTGCTGAGTATCTTTGCTTTAAAATTAAAAGAATCTGATATATGAACTTGATCGCACAGATTTACGACCTTCATTTCATAGGCGTTCTGTTCATAGGCAGACCATTCAGCCCGTTTGGCCTAGTTACAGTCGAGGTTGGTAAGAAGATAATAAATAACAATGTTGCACCCTAAGTCATCTTGCCTTTATCCCACTCCAACCTCACTTTCAGAACAATGATCTACTTGCCGACCTAATAACCAATCTTATCAACCAATCATCAAGCATTGGCATTGGACCATCCTGTTTCAAACAGGTCATTATTTAATTCCGTTGACGTTAAAATGTATTGCCTAGTATCAAATTTACTTTCTCTTTCTCAAATCTTGAAAAGATAATTGTCTCTTAACTTAAAGAACATCTTTAGTCATAATACAGCACGAAACAGCAATTGCTGTTTTGTTTGTTTGTTTGTTTGTTTGTGTTGGGATTTAATGACACATCAGCACGATTAATATTGTGTCAAACACGGTAAGATACGTTTTACAAGTCAAGAAGAAGAGAGGAAAGAAAACGGGACAGAAGACAGGAGACAGGAGCAAGGAGAAAAAGAAGAGATGTATCCCGTGGAATGTCGAGGATGTCACTCCATGGGAGACACCCCCACCGACGGCGGGCTTACACCATCTGCAGGTGGGTGCAGAAAACCCATTTATAAACTCCGGACCCCTGCGGGGGTCAGCAATGCTGTGTTACACCACTAGTCTCTTCATTGTTGCTGCTCAAGGCAAGATTTCTGTCTTTGGTTGCTTGATCTTTCTGCAGCATTTGATACTTGAGATCATTCCAAATGTATTCAAAGATTAACAATTACATATTACCTGTCTAATTTAAATCTTACTTAATTGATAGATCACGAGTTGTTTTCAGAAAGAATAACAGCATTCATAAAAATAAATTGCGGTACAATTTGGCGCCCACCAAGCTTTGTTTTATTACCCATTCATATATTAATATCTGCATGTTATATAATGAGTACAGGATAAGTACAATCATGCATCAAGTCCGCCAAAAGCCGGATGCAAATGAATAAACTAAAGCTAAACGATGAACAAATGGAAACAACGGTATGCATTGCTAAGAGAAAATCAGACTCTATGTCCCTGACAAATATTTCATCTGAAATTATTGCTTTCTCAAACATCTAGGTGTTATTTTAGATAAGACATTATCTATGGAATATCAAATAAATCAGCTGTTTAGCTATGTGATATTTAGAGGACTGGGCCAATATGGCATCACACTTTTATGATGCTGCTGTGAAAAACAGTTCTCAATCTTTGTACTATTACGTTTAGATTATTGCATCTCCCTTCTGCAGAGGGATAAGCTTGCTAAACGTCAAACGATACAGAATGATGCAGCTTGCTTAGTACCCTTTATAACCTCAAGATAACACCATTGCACCCCTCTACCTAGGTCACTTCAGTGATATACCTATGAAATTCAGATGGAATACAAAGTGGCAAACTATATCTTTTTGATTTTAGAGGTCTACCGCACAAGCTTATCTAACAAATGCATTTTTGCTTTATAACATCCTCCAGGAACTTAAAATCAAGTGGCCTTAATCAGTTCATTCCTCGTTCTTATATATATATATATATATATAAAAAAAGAGATCGAGCATCTGTTTATGCAGCTGGAATTCGCATTTGTATGTGGCAAAAATCATGAAAATTTAAACATTCAACTAAACACAGACTTGTTCAAGAAACATCTATCTGAGTAGTGTTTTTAGCTATTCCATCCAGATGATCATCACCCATCTCTACAAGCTAAAATTATGTGTTTGGATTGTGTTACAACATTATATATGAGGGCATAGCCTCCGATCATGTCTGCATTCCATATTATGAGTGTGTGTGGATGATGTTAGTCCTGCTTATACTGAGTCATATTTTATGTATTTCTTATACAATACTTTGGTTTTGTAAAGCGCTTGGGCAGCTTTGGGGGGCGGGGGGGGGGGGTGAGGTACTGTATAGCTGTATGTTGTTATCCTTGTCTCCAACATATAAACCAGTTTCACGAATGGGATCTATTTAATCCAGAACGTCACGTTAATGGAAAATGAGAAATTTCAAATCTTTGGAGAAATAGCTACAAACTGTGCCTAATTAAAGACAAGATCTGAGGGACTTTGCATGCAAATGTAAATCATATCAACACCGAGAAAAGTGGGCAAAATGAAAGGGGTAAAAGAAGCCATTCTATTGAACAACGAACGTAAATTTTATCTTTGCAATTAATGCCACTGTAATTTTACTGCACAGCTATGTCTGATTCATATTTGTCTTCCACCCTTTTTCGGTGAAATGTTCTGTCAAAGCTTCTCAGGTATCATTTGACGAAAATCAGGTGTATGTAATAATTAAATTCACAATGAGATCTGCCAATCTTTAAAAACCACACCATAAATCTACATTGTACTTTCAATAGGGGAGGCCTATGCAAATTTTCAAGATTTTGAAACCCAGAGTTTGTGTGCCGAATGTGTTTCAATTTTTAGCTTCTTCACATTATATATATTATATATGAATACATACAATGTATCATTGTTACGGTGTAATATTTATTTATTGATTATTCATTATTGATTATTCACTGTTTATTCCTTTATTTTTAGAGGGCGGGGGAGGGGAGATTGTTATGCGTTCATGAAATCCGTAACATTGTTATGTGAGAATCAGCAAATAAAGCTGGATAGGAAGTCAACATGCCATGCCTGTCATTTTTTTAAAAAAATGTCCTGGTACGTATTTTATAACAAAGGCTGAACCACAGACTTTTCTCCCACAACACCAAAATACATTACATTTCTATGAAAATGTATGGGACTGTACAAAACTTCGCGAAAGACGAAAATTTTAATGTTTCAGATCACCCAGAATAACTCAATTTAGACCTTTAATGTTCCTCACTTTATCCCATGTCATTCCCGAGAGGAGAGAGAGAGAGAGAAAGAGAAAGAGAGAGAGAGAGAGAGAGAATGAGAGAGAAATCGACTTCGTGACTAATTCAAAGTTCTAAATCACTGGTGCTGTTGGTCCCGAAGTATATGGCATAGAAATAATAATGGGTTTTTGTCTTTCTTTCCCATCTATCTTTCTTTCTCTCTTTCTGTCCTTGCTTTTTGTTTGTTTGTTTTGCTTTTTTTCTTTCTCCATTCCCTTTTCCTTCCCTTTTTTTTTCCTTTAAATTTATTATTATTATTATTATTATTTTTTTTTTTGAGAGGTCCACATTTCACTAAAAGTTTTGTCAACCACACTTTTATAATCTGAGAGCGTGTAAAACAATAAAGTTTTGTTTCGGCCCGTGCGACCAGTTGAGTTAAAAGGGAGCATTAAGCTTATTAAGTCAAACTTTATTATTTTAAATCTTATTATAAACATTATTTATTTATTTATTTATTTATTTATTATTTATTTATTTATTTATTTATTTATTATTATTTTCTTACTTACGTATTTATTTATTTATCTATTTATTTTGCTTAGAGTAATCTATATTAATGTGTACGACATTTGCCTGATTAATAAACGTTTCCAACTGGAGAGAGGAAATAGGCCAATTAACAGCTCATCGGCACGATTACGGTTATAGTATAGTGCTCCAGAGAATGGGCTAAGGAACAGGCTGCAAACCTGACATAGAGATGCTTGAACGACAAAGTCATACAGAGCTGTTTCTCAAGGAATGAGATGGTGGAATAGATTCATTCTAAAACTCTAAGGACTTACTGGTGGCAGTGACCGCGTCACAGTTAATCTCGTTGTTTCTGTTTGATTTTGACATTATGAAGCTGTGTCTTACAAAAAAACAAAGACAGAAAGAAAGAAAGAAAGAAAGAAAGAAAGAAAGAAAGAAAGACGGTTTTGCAAAGAGAGGGATAGAGAGAAAGAGAGAGATGGTTGTCACACTTGCATGGCGTATCCAGATCTAGATCTATCTGTTTCCCATGGGTGAATCCTGCTCCAGTTGAGACCGCTCTTTAACCCTTTCAGTGCAGAGGCGAGATATGCCAGTCCTGTTGTTGCTTCTGTGACGAGATTAATTGTCTAAGCTTCATTTACTTTATCGAGAGGCATATAATTATATTCATATTGCTAAGAGGGGTTGGTGTTTTCATGGAACAAGTTTGGGTTTGAGGCAAATTTATTACAATTCTGAAGGGCTTTGGTGCCGGCACATAAAGGGTTAAACTGCCCCAACTGTGTAGATAAGCCATGTTTCAGGATGTCTTGTCTAACACAGTTGTTTTAGGATGCGATAATTGTCTATAATGATGTCAAATCTTAGCCATTAAAATTTATCCTTTCGCAGAGCAACCCTTTTCTATAAGATTGAATGATGGGATAATGTCCCCCGTTGATACATGAAAAGATTGCGTTCCTCTTATTATTCAAGATATTTCAGTAAAAAAATGAGGTGGATATTTTTGTTCATAGTGGAACATTTTGTGTATTGGTTTGTTCTTGGCTTTTTTTTTTTAAACTTTCTTTTGCTCACTGTGTGTTCCTTTTTGACAAACCTTTGTTGTTGTTGTTGGTCTTTTTGGGGGGGGGGGGGGGAGGGGCCTTTTATTTTGTTCTTTTGCCTGTTGTTATTGCCTCTGCGACGATTTTTTTTTTTTTTTTTAAGGAAACAATATTAGTGTTTGTATATACCTAAATGTAGTGTTGAGCTTATCATAACTGAATAACATTATAGCTAAACTCGCTTTCAGTATGCATTGCTTGTGTTGTAGTCCAAGTGCATATATATTTATGTTAATATGTCTTAAAAGTAGGTATGGAATTTGGAATGTACCGAAATCCTAATCCAATACCAACGCCATGACCAGTTGTTATTTTCATCAAAGCTGTGCGCAGATTAGAGTCAACATCCGTATATTGTTCTCAGGTTGCGTCTCTGCTGTCTTCAATATTTAGCTAAGAATACATATCGGGGGAAAGTAAAAATGTGTGTGTTGGGTGAGGAGGTGGTGAACTGACAAACTAGTGCTTTACCGATCAAAGGATCAGAGTGATGCACTCACCTTGGACTTGTATAATATTACGTTGGTCCAGACGAGTTGTAGCTAATTAGTTTTTTCATCACCAGTAAAGAACACTCATCAGTCTTCCCACTGACCGTGGTAACACACTACATGAAAAAGTTGACGTTAGAGTTTTATCACACAAAAAATGGGATGTGGAGTCGTATAGGATAGCAGACTGGTCTTAAAGTTGTTATTCTGAAAAAATTGCTAAGGAGCAGAGGTTCGAGTGCGTGATTGTGTGTGTGTGTGTGTGTGTGTGTGTGTGTGTGTGTGTGTGTGTGTGTGTGTGTGTGTGTGTGTGTGTGTGTGTGTGCTCTTTCTAACTTTCGAATGTTTGCTTTGTATATGGAAACATTAGGGTAAAATATTTACATTTTTCAAACCCATCGACTGAGACAATGGACTTTTTCACAGAGAAAAATCAACACTCTCTTCTTTCAAGACTCATTAAGCAACCACTGCAATGATGTTTCAACGACTCTTTTATTCACCGTTGTACAAACATTATACAACGTTTTTGTTTTATTGTTGTCGTCAATTTTTTTTCTCTTTCTTTTTCAGCATTGAAAGCTGTGACACTAAATTCAGATGAGTGACTTCACCAAATTTGCCAGTTTGTAAAATAGTTGTTATGTGAAGAATAATCAAGCAGACAGGTTATCCAAGGAAACAGGCAATAAAGACAAAATACATATGAATTCTTTAACAATTTAAGCCTGACCAAACCAATGGTTGGCAGAGGGTTAGGAGTCACATTGGCACAGGCTACAACCAATTACTGTTTCAGTGCGGAAATCAAGGTCCAAACTGCACTAAAGGAGCGAAATCAGACCACGGAAGCATCGGTTGTTGCAGGAACAGGTGGAGAGGGTGCTGTTACTGTATCAGTTGTAGTGGGTAGTGGTCCAGCACCTGTAACCGGTTGTGTCATCTTGTCCAACTGATATTGACAGATGAAATAGTGATAGGCATTAAAAAAGGGATCATTCGGGGGGTCATGGCAATGCCAGTCATCCCAAAGGCCGGTTACTGAACTGATAGCCACACAGTCATCAATGTCCGCGTAGTGTCCGAAGTAATGGGTGGGTCCTCCATAGGGCCAGTTGGCATAATCCAAGGGTGTACCATCCTCCCAGGTCAAGTTGCCTTCTTGTCCCATGTCGTTCAGTCCGATCCATATGTAATGCGTGTCATCAGTCACATTGTAAGTGTTTTTCATTTCGCCATACAGATAGTCTTGCGTGTCTTGTGATTGGACCAGCGCCAAAGTTCCTCCTTGGCTCCTACAATATTGTGAGGCTGGCTCGTATTCCTTTTTGTCATAGAAAACAAATTCAAAACAAGAGTTCCCTTTGAGCTGAAGAAATACGTCTCTGGGAATAGAAGCTGGGCAGTCGTCGATAGTGTAGGCAGCAACTACAGGAGGAATGGAAGAAACAAATCGGTGTGATGTTACATTATGACAGATATAAGAAATAAAGAGAGAATTCTCTTGCCAAAGCGCTTCACTGCTGAGTTGTGTCGTCTCGTGCAAATTTTCGGCGTTCTACGCCCTTGTCAGATGTTCGTTGAGAAATTACTGGCTTATGTGTTGTGTCGGGTCTCTCAATTATGACAGACATTATGAACACTACTTCATGGTCAAACAAGATCATTTGAGTGTCAACATTAAACAAATGATTAGTTTGCAGTCCTATAGCAACATTGGGCACGTCTGTCAGATAGAGAATCCAAGAGTGGAAGGGGTGGTTGGAGGAGGGAGGGTCTGGGAAGTGGGAGGTGTGGGGGGGGGGGGGAATGAGTTGAGGAACAGAAGATGGGCGTCGTGCGGTGGAAGAGGACTATGCCATACTCCCTCTCCTCTTATCCCTAATATATACTTTCCTACCTATAAAGGAGCACCAGAAATTCTGCTATCCAGAGATCATCACCACCCCCCCTCCCCTCCATTCTTCCTCCCACATATCCCTCCTTCCGTCCGCTAATCTCAAATTTAAAAAAAGAAATAATAATAATCCATAGGGAATGGATTAAATCGGCATATTACTATAAGATTTTATAGTTTTAAAACCCACATATATAAGATATAAACCTACAATTTTTAAGTGGAAGTGGAAACATTATTACTTGAGCCGTACACCGTCAGCAGAAGAAAAGATTGTGGCCAAATGGTATATCTGTAAGAACCAAGAATCAGACTGGTGTAACTCCTGTAAATCGAGGTTACAGAACTATATGACAATCTTTATAGTATTGTCTCAGGTGTGGACACTGGAGGCTAGTTTTTATACAGTAACATTGAGTCGAGCACGGAATGTCCGTACTGATGCAAATGTACTTATATTAATAGTGTGCAAGAATGAAAGAGGGCTAACGATGAAATAGAGGCATTGACTTTGATGTCTTCGTTTGCTTTTGGTTATTTTCATTACTCATCGTCTGTATATCTTGTCATCATCACGATTGCTATCTATTTTTTTTTTTTCCAAAATTTCGCTTTGCTATTCTGACTAAAGTCATTTCTATCTGTGCTCAAGAGGATGGGGATACTGACGCGTAAACTGTGTAATTTTACAATAGAACCGTGATTGTCTCATTCGTGCTGTCAAATTGTAGTTAACTGCCGTTTACCATTAAACTTTGCATTGAACTTAAACAGAAAAAAAACCCAACTCACACACACGTAAAAACAGGCCTGTGGAGTATTTTAAAGTTTCAAACTCCAAGCATAATTAGGCATTTTCAACATAGACTTTAAAACAAAAAAAAAAAAAAAAGAAAAAAAACTTTGGATGAAAACTGATAAGGGAGTAAAGTCCAGTCTGTGACAAAATTCAGTGCAAAAGCATTTCTAAATAAGGTCAATAGTTAGTAATTAAGCCAGCAATAATTTTGATTTGTTTTTCTCCCGACATACTTCAAGGCGTTGTGAATGATTTAAAGGTTGGGATGGGCACGTCAAATAAGCTGAAATCCCATATATTAATTGGGAAATCCGTATTTTCTTACAGTTGCTTTGCTTTCTCCTTTAGCTACAGCTAGACTTAAAGCGCCTTTCTTTCTTTGCAGCTCAGTGATAATTGTTGTAAGTAAATTAATTTACTAGTCCTTGCATGGTTAAGGCGCTACCAACATCACTGATTATAGCATGTCGGTGGAAAAAGACATGTTCACCAGCAGTATGCATACAAAGTCGATGCTATCAGCACAGCTAGATCTTAAGGGCTTTCATGAACATAGTTGCCTACCTCATAGTTTATATATATCGATAGCTCAAGGAATAAATTCTCCATTACAAGATACTGTTCTGCTTGCAAAAGATTTAAAAATGAGACACGACACGCTGAAATCAGGGGCTGGTCAAATTGTGCCGACCGGAGAAATCACGTTTTTCAAAAGTGAACGAATTGTTTTCCTCCACCAAACCCTTCTATATTTGAAAATGCATTTGAGAGTTCAGTTAACTGAAATGGATCGAGTTTAGTGGCATGGTCTTATAAAGATTAATAAGGATTTACAAAAGTGATCGGCCATTTTCTCAATAACTTCAGCTGCAGCAACAGGCCATTCCCATCATCTTTAATTGTTAACATCTCAACTTCTACGTAAGGTAGAAAAATCATGTTTTCAAACACTGAAAGGGAAATGAATAATCTTTACAATGATGTCAATAACGCCATATGCTTAAAATTTGACGAGAGCCTGGTTTCATCGTGTCGCATCTCAATAATGATTACTGGCGTCCGAGAAAAGCTCTTACCCTGCCAAATGAGCAGAACAGACAGCGCTAGGGAAAGCATGTTTGCGTTCACGGAAGATCTGACCAAGTTAGAGATCAGGAGAATAGCCTGAATGGCGTCCTCTCTGGTACAGCCGGCCGAGGATCTGAGGTATTTATAAAAGTTGGCATCAAGTCAAGATTTGTGCACAGACAAAAATAACGGTGATAAGGATGCTATTTGTGTCAGAAAGTAGGAACAGTAAAGCATTGGGAAAAAAAATATTGCCATGGAGATAGATAGGACAAACGTCTTGATTTTATTTTATATCATTTATTTATTTATCTATTTATTTATTCATTTAGTATTTAATTTATTTGCCCATCTACCTTTTTGTTTATTTATTCATTTATTTATTTATTCATTTATTTATTTCGTCATTTTGAGAGGTATTTTAAATTCTCACATCGGAATGTGCAATTATCTATGTTTAATGCTACAACATCAATGAGACGATAAAGGAAAGTGTATGAATGAAGTTCGAAGTCATGTAAACAAAAAAGACTGTAGGGGAGGGGGTTGGTGCGGGGGGGAAGGGGGAATTGACTTTGCGGGATAGGATTTTTTTTAAAACATTAAAATCTCCAAAGCAAGATGAGTTCTTTTTCAGTCATGTGGTAAGATAGGAATAAGAGTTAGATTATCACTGAAAATGGTCAAAATAGTTCCAATAGTTAAAAGCACATGGTCTTAATATTATACGTCACTATCCCAGGGCACTTGAATAAACCCTGTATCTTAATGTAACCCTATTCTACGTCTAACCCACAAGTTCGAACTCTAATCCTAATCATAACCCTTTGAACCCCCTTGGCCTGTTATGGAACTTCTCCTTTCTGGAGTCTAACTCCAATGTTTCGTATCAAATCCAACGATGCAATTGATAAATCAGAAAAATAAAACTTGGTCGCAGTTAGACACAGAGTGTATTTTGATCACCTGATCGTAAAAGTCAGTTCATAATAATGACTTATTAGACTAGGCTATACTGACTGATGAACAGCCCTGTATTCACCCTAAGAAAGCAAAATGGGAATATAACGCTATGAGAAGACTAATGACATTTATAGAAAATAGAGATGAATAATTCACTCTTTTTGAAGAAGTGCACGAACAGTGTGCTGGGAACCGAAGTCTAGATCACTTCCCACATAGTAACGCCCTGAGAACGCTGTAGGGGCCTTAATAGATCTAAAGTTGTGAATATTAGTTCCATGACGGTTGATTATCATAACCGCATGGCCCATTATGTTATCATGACCTGTAATGTACAGACCTACGTCAGTGAATGGAAACATGAGGGCAAAAACTGAATTTGGCTGAGTGAAATCTGTATTATTAGAATTGTGAGGAGTGTCGTTACTTTCTCAAGAAACGGTTTTCAATTCCTCCTTTGTTTAATTTTCCCTGGGCTAGAGGCGAGGATGGGAGAAGGAGAGAAGAAGCTGAGATGAGGAATGAAGGAACCAAATAGGGGAAAATTGTTCAAATAGGTCATCGGTGGTTCATATTTGCTGACAGAGAAAGTCGAGCAAACAACTGTCCAGCTTCTGTGGCTAACAGATAATGAACTGACAAAACGAGGTAAAAGAAAGACATGTCTGTGGCCATGATTGTTTTATAGTCAGACAATGCAGTGAGACAAATTTTAGGGAGCTAACTTTGTAATCAGGCATTTTAACAATCAGGCAAGTATGTTATCAAAGGTTTTGTGGTTAGTTAGATTCGCTATCATGAAGGAAGAAACAGTATAGGGGTAAAACAATCACCAACTTGCGTTTCACTGATGACTTTCACAGCCTAGCGAGGACAAAAGAGGAGACAGCTGGACTGATAAATGTCCAGACCAGGCCTGTGCACCCTCCAATATGGATATCAGTGCATTAAAGCATGAAATGGTCCATTGCTTCAATTACTTGGGTTGATCTGTAACAGACCAAGATTCAAAACCCGATACATAGTCCAGGATTGCACAGAGAACATCACCATTGATAGTGACAGAAATACTCGTATCACTCGTCACCAATAAATCAGACTGATGCCCTAGTCACTTTAATATGTCTCATAGTTGAGAAGTGGACAGAGATGAGGTGCCTCCAGAGACGCTTCGTGATTCGGCATTTCTTATAAAGACCAAATCACCAACAACAACGAAAACAACAACAACATCAACAAACAAACAAACAGTATTAAACGAGACAGTAAGTCCTATGATGATTCCTATACCAAAGCCAAAATAAAAAGAGATCCTGAAATCCTTTAGGAACATACGCAGATCATTAGGGCTTACCATCGCAATCTGCAAAAGGCACAGCAGAAGAAGGAAACAGAGAAACAGACATAAAAAGAGACTGAAGAAAATATCACTATAGGGACACGCATGGCGTTGAGCGATGCTCTGAGAGTCAGAGCAAAGAGGGGTGGAAAGAGTTGTGGCGCCTCCACATCCAACTTCCAGGTTAGACGACGGATAAAAGGTGAAAAATTTGTAAATTTTTAGTCAGGCAGGTTGGCAGTGAGACAGGTCTATATCCATTCTTAAAAACTGAGAATCAAAATATTTGGAGCGAATAAGTGACCCTAACCTGGTCGTATCTTTTCTTATTGTTGATTTTTATGTTTTCTTGTGTATCGGCTAATCACGATTTCGAAACTTCAAGCATGTTCACCAGTGGGCGGCGCTGGAAAAAGTTTCATCGACTTTGTGCATCTTTTTGTTTATTTTTTTCCTTTCGTTCAGATAATCACGAGTTCCGAAATCATGCTTTCTATGTGGCTGTCCCACAAATTCATGGCCTTAAGGTCAAAAGCTGGTATGAAATTGTAAAACGTTGCAAAAAAAAAAAAAAAAACTCGTCAAGATACAGTATGTTTTGTTGTCATTACTATTATTATTACTATAGAATTAGTGTATGCAGTGACCTGCAAATGATTAGAGATCAGATAAGGATGCCTTGCAAATCTCCAGATATGCTCGTCGTTCAGATCTGAAGTCGAAAAGTATTTTGACTACTTCATTGTAGCAAGATGGAAGTCTCCCGGGAAATCCACCGGCAGAGAACTATGGAACTATGGCTATGGCTGCTGCTCGCTATTTATCTTCGTCCAGGTAAGCTATATTTCATAGAGATGATCATCTCAAAACTATCAAAAAAAAAAAAGAAAAGTTTTTTAATCTCCCATTTTAACACCTGTAAGGGAGTGAAAATGCTTCAAACTGTAGAAATTGAGGTGATTATCTCGAGATAACATATGGCTCTTTCACCTGTCATTTTGCAACTATCAGCTCCAAACCACAATATCCTGTTATCTTCTCATTGTCGCAGTAGCGAAAACTGTGAAATTGCTACAAATTGTTGATGTGAACGAATGCCATCTAGCGATCACAAAGCAGCTTTCTTCTAGTCGCATTTCCATCATTAAAGTGTCACTAAACTGAGGAATTGCTAAACTGTTACAAATGGTGGCTCTTAGTTATCATGTTATATACGGAACCTGAGGCCGTGAAACAATATATTATTTTATCTCAGGATCACAACATCAAATCGCAACACCCTTGACAATGGTTACAATTTATAGATCTTGACTTATTTATCTCCAAAACCATAAATTGTTAACTGCAAACTAGCCACACAGCAAGGAAGAATTACAACAAATCTATCGATAAGGAAGAGTTAAGTTATCAAATAAATTGGATTGATGCATTAATTTATCTCAGTTGAAACGATTTTGTAGAGCTTGGTTTCAAACCTAAGATACCAAATGAACTTTTTTTTTTTTTTTTCTAGGTAATCTGTTCTCAAATAGACCTGTGCTCTATACTTTTCAGGAACCCAAGGGATTTGCAAACTGTTTCTTCTAATGTTTTAATTACTTGTGCTTTTCGATGTTGATGTTAGTAAGACATGAACGAATGAATCTGAAAACGCACAGGTGTTTTAGATAGGCACTCAGAGGAAAATTGGTCTCTGCCAGAATTGTGACTGCAAGATAAGAGGAAAACGACTATTTGAAATTCCACGGTCTAAGAATACTTATATAAGATAATAGATAGTTGTCGTTTGTACGTTGTTCTCTAATTATTCTTGTTAACCTCCTTCTTTCTGGTGGTGGTAGGGAGGGGGGAGGAGGGAGGGGAGTACGATGTGTGGGGGCGACAGAGAACGAGTTTTGTTTGCTTCATAATATGCGTTTATGAAATCCCTATCTAGTTCTCTGAGAATCAGAACATATGGCTGGACTGGGCGTCAACATGCCATACCAATTCGATTTTTTTTTGGGGGGGGGGGGGGTGTTTTTTTTTTTTTTTTTTTTTTTTTTTTTGATTGTTTGTTTTTTCTCTATTCTCTTATTTAAAAAAAAAAAGCTGGAAAAAAAGCAGTTCTTTCAGAACACCAAAGTAGTTCCATGAAAACATATGTGCAAATCTTCATTTTTCACGAGATTTTTGCTGTAAAAATCTCGTGAAAAGTGAGATTTTGCAAATGCTAATGCCCCACATTAAGCAGAATGTACTAATGTAGGCGACATTTTTAAAAAAAATTTCACTTGCCTTAGCCCATGTTATTTTCTTAAGACAGAGAGAGCGAAAGCGGAAGGACTAAAGAAGAAAGAAAAGAGAGAGAGAGAGAGAGATTTCAGATTTTGTGATTTTTTCAAGCCTTTGTTTTGTATTTTGTCGTTTGCCAGACATTTATACTTCTTTGTTTGTTTGTTTGTTTCCTTTTTGCCTTCTTTCCTTTCTTTATGTCTTTCTCTCTTTCCGTCGTTCCTTTTTCTTTCTTTATTCTTCACACTTATGTAATCTTAAGGTTCTATAACTATAAACTTTTGTTTCAGACTATGCTATCAGCTAAGAAGGAAGACATCATTATATTTAATGCTAAACACAAACCTCCCTCTATTTCTTTTGCTTAGAATAATATACATTGATGCATGCATTTTTGCCTCATTAATAAACGTTTCTCAAAGGGGAGAGGGAACAGCCATTATAAGTGTTGGGATTTTTCCGTCCATCAGCACAATTACATGCCAAGCACAATACTCAAAGTTTCTAAAATTCTTAAAAGTGCACCAAATCATGAAAACCTCTGTTTCAGGGACCTCCATATTTGTATCTTTTGAGGTAAACTATCAGAATCTTCCCTAACTCTATTTTCCTCCCTGCTTTACAGACACCATGAACAGTCATTAGACGTGTCCAAATGTTTTGGCAAGGAAAGTGTTACAAAGACCCGATAGTTTGACCATTGCTTACAGTACCACTTGGCATTGCTTCTTTGAATGTAACCACTCGGAACGATATCTTTGGTCTCTGGGCTATGATCCGGAGAGAGCTCTGCTAGTGTGCGATGATGATGATGAGGGTTGAATTTCTTGAAAGGATAATATAGCTTAAAATATTATGACTGTTTCAATGCAAAATGTGATTCCAGCTCCACCACTTTCCTCGTTTTCCTCCGTTTTAGAAGTGTAAGTGGACACAATACAACTAGCATAATACTGATATTATGTCACTAGACGATAGTCTAATGCTCTCCTTCTCTCCATTATAGAACTTTTCACACAAACTAAGTCACATTCACACTGGAGTATCAGTATACATACAAAAATACACATGTATCTACACTGATATAAACAAAACCGTATGACATTTGATTATGCCTTTCACGTGTATTATGTAATAGTGCAGAATTATTTCTTTCTATTAACATATTGATTTGTTTGTTTGTGTTCAAGCTATTTGTTTAATTCATTTTTTTAACTGGTGCACTACTCTGAGTGACATTTCCGATCCTTCCACCGGGTCCTTCACAGTTTCTCACAAATTATTATATTTTTGCAAAACCTTTTGCAAACTAATAGCATTTCTAAGAAACGTGCATGGACAAAAGAAAAAATGTCAATTTCTGGGATACGCTGTTCAGGGAAATGTTGGTGGCTGATCGTAAACTCGGTTTTAACTTAGTCTTTTAAAGAGCCTAGGATTATTCAAGCTAAGTCATATTTTCTTGAGATTAACATATAGGCCACATCCTTTAGCCAGAATCCTTCTCATTAAAAGATTAGACTTTATTTTCAAGATTATATTATGATTCGTGTTACACGTATGTACTAAAAAAAAAAAAAAAAAGACCTGAATGTTATTGAATCTGTCATAACGGAACAACAGTTTGCAGAAAATATTAACTACCTAATGTGGGTTTCAAATCGATTTTTAAAAACTTTTTACAGTTGTGGCCTACACCATCAACGACTGCCCAGCTGCTATTCCCAGAGATCAATATCTTCAGCTCCACGGAGATTCTTGTTTTGAGTTTGTTGTCTATGACAAAAAGGAATATGAACCAGCCTCA
>JBCAUA010698645.1:5000-15397 GCA_038406235.1 Peronia verruculata
CCTCGAAAGACCCGTGTTAGAAAAAAAAAAAAAGGCTTCTTTTCAAAATGGATTTATATACGCACACAAGATAGATCTCCCCACCTTTTCTAATGACTTTTTACCAACAGTGTTTACATGCACAGCCGGCCCTTTTTGCCAGGTACTAAAATTAGTTCCTCCACCGCTACCGAATTCTTGAATGGGTTTGTTTATTGTTTACCAAAATATCCCCCTCGTTCTCCATCCATCCCGCTTTTGTTTTTAATTCGACTTACAAAGGTTAAGGTAAACAATTCGCGAATGGCGTAAACTGTAGCGCGTAGTACGTTAGTTGCACAAGAATGAGAAATGAGAAAATGAAGTCGACTTGACCTGGTATGTACGTGAGTTTGTTTAAAGACGTGTGTAGGAAGTTTGCAGTGCTCTGTTTGATTCATGGTGTGTAAACTAACAACAAGTTAAACTTGCAGAGTCAGTCAATTTTCGTTGAATTTATAAACCAAAATGATACCTGAATTTATATCATTCTCTTGTGAATCGAAATTTTACATGAAAACAAAAGAAACAAAACAAATTCTACAAAGAATTCTAGCGCTTTCCACGTACACGATTTTGTTTAAATTTTGAAATGTCTCTAAAAATACTCAGATCTATGTCCAGATTATAAAGCTGTCCCAAATATTTCTGAAACGAAACTATGTAAATATAAACTAAATGCTATCTGGGAGGAAATAATACACATTGAAGCGTCCTTAAAATCTGAAACGACGTATTTAACCAACTTGATCGTTTAGAAACAAATCATTTAATTGCACATTCTAGAATGATGTTTATTATGTCAAACTCCGATGTTTCGAACCCACACCTGGCCGCCGATCGTCAATGAACAGAAATCCAATTTTCAAAGTTCCTTTTTTTTTTTTTTTTGTTCTTTTTAGGAGCTGTGGATATAAACTGAAGATTTCATTTATCTTTTTCTAATCTAGATCGGATTGTTTCCTTGGTATAAGCCAGCGTGTCACCAAGAGTGCGATTATAGCTACAGCTATAATTATATGCAACCTTAGGATATTGTTCTGATCGTTTGTTACTATATGTTTTAGGGTCATTCTCCTTTTTCTTTCTTTCTTTCTTCTTATCTTTCTATCTTTTTTCTTTCTCTTCCTTTTTTTTTTTTTTAACTTCCTTAACTTTTTTTCGGTTATTTAATCTTCCTTTCTTTTTTTTTTTCTTTCTTTCTTCTTTCTCCACTCATTTCCTCCTCTGCCATGTCCTTCCTGTCCACTGTTCCTTCTCCATGTCTCTCATTCTTTCTATTTCTGTCATTTTATACAAATAATTTTCTTTCTTCGTCTTCTTCTTCTTATTTTGTGTGCTTGTGTGTTTGTGTAACGCTTCTTCCTTCTTCATGGCCTCCTCTCTTTCTTTCTTTCTCTCTTTCTTTCTTTCTTTCTATCTTTCTTTCTTTCTTTCTTTCTTTCTTTCTTCTTTCTTTCTTTCTTTCTTTCTTTCTTTCCATCTTTTAGCATTTTATGTAATGGCCAAATCTCTCTTTCCTTGCTCTTAATCTCTCAGCATGCTCGATACTGATACTTAACTTTTCTATCTCTCCCCTCATCTGTCCCCATTCATCCTATCACATCCCTTGATCCCTCGCATTATTCTTACTTAATCGCAGGCCGGCTGTCATAAATTTGATGTTGCAGTCCACGGGCGATCTACAAGGTGTCCCTAAGTCTGGACACATAGGAAAATATATCATGACTAAAACAGTTGTATAGCAGTCAAGTTAATGCATCACGTTTCTGTGAATTTCGCAAACGGCATTGACCTTTGCACCACAAATGGTGGCAGTCACCTTGAATGTGTTGATTTGAATAAAATGTCATTCCCACTTTTTGTTTTCTTTGGTGGGAATTGTGTATTTTGCCAGCGTGTTCAAGCTTTACAGAAACCTTGTATAAATAAAAGACTTTTGACCAATTGACTGCAGTCTGTAGCTGTAGGTACTCACTAGAAGCCTGAATGATCAAAAGGTGACGGGAGATAAGATGAATATAAATAAATAATTTACATACATCTATATACTATTTCCTCAAACTCCAGGTATAACTAAAATAAGCACTGTGCTCACTCATACTCATATTGTTATGAGTTTAAAAAAAAAAAATGAGGAATTGGTTCAAGTAGCGCATTTCAATGTGTTTGTTTTGAAAGGATGAGTAATTTGATTGAATATAAAGAAATTTTTCGAGATTCAATGTTAAAAATTTGATTTGCTGCCTGATGATCGCATTCTAGGAAAATATTCGACCAACACAGGTCACTGTATATTGGTAAAGACAAATATTCACATGCTCCTATATATCATTGTAGTTGCTGTTTCATTGTTGTACCAGATTTCAAGAAGACAATTTCATTTACGTGGTTGTCCAGTCTTTTGTCTGTTGTCTGTTTCGCCATCGATTTACAGAATAGATTGTTTACTGATTTTGGGGAATAGAACTTTCTGGTGGGAAGATTCGATGTGGCTGAAATCGTGCTGAGGAGTCGTAAAATCACAATACAGACACACAAGACACTGGTAAAAAGTAAAAGAAACAAAGGAAAGTACATACACACTTTCACACACAAACGTAATGCTCACGAAAGTTGATAAATTTTCAACCTTCCCAGCTGTGTCTCATTCAGTGAGTCCACCCTGTGACCAGAAGCCCGCCAGGCATCGGGTATCTGTTTCGTGGCCCACCTGTACTCCTGCACTTTTGTTAGGTCAGGACCCAGAGAGGGTTAGAAGGGGGGAGGTGGGGTAGGGGGAGGGAGGGGGGGGGGGTCACGAAAGTACGGGTATAAACATACCAAAGGTTAAAACCAACGAATAGGCATTACTTTGTTTTTTTTTTTCCTTCCTCTCTTTCGTTAGAATCGTAACTTTGTGGACGTAAAGATGTCGCCAGCCTCGTTAAAGATTTTGTTTCCCAATTGCCAAAACCTGTCCTCGTTATCAGCTTCAGAGTAATTTAAAAACAGACTATTGCTTTGTGATATATGACCGTTGTGTAAAGTGTAATGGTAATAGTAAAAAAAAGTGCATTGCACTGTAGTTGTCTGCACACTGGTGGCGATACAGCACCAGATAGTAGTCGCCAGGTGAACCCAGTCTCAGAATTTATCTTATCGCTGTCAAGACTGTATTTGTTATCGGGGTGAGAGGGATTAAAATCAGCTATTACTTTGTGGTATACAACAATAGTATAAAACTTATAATCAATACAATTTACTGCAACTGTCTGCACACCTCTGACCTTTCCCTCACTGGCCAATTTTAACCGTCAGTTTAAGCGTCTCGAAGTGAATTTGTTTCAGCATTCGTTATCAGCACTAGAATGATTAAAACAGGCTAATATTTCGTGATAAATAGCACTGGTGTAAAACTTTTAACAAATTTAATTCAATCTATCTGCCTGTACATCATCTGCACTCCTTTATCATCCAGTAGTCCGTCTCTTTAACTCTACAAAGTCTAATTTTCCAGATATATAATCATATTTAAAGAATGGTTTGGCTTTTAGTGTCATGAAGTTGAAATCATGCGAGCGCACTAACTGTCTCTACAGACAAATTATGAAGGTCAAGGGCGATAGAACTTTTAAAAAAGTAAAAAAAAATTAAAAGCACTATCCCTTGACCCCCAAGAGGGGAAATTGGCTTGGCCATTTCAGACCGCATCGCTGCAGTGCAGCGCCAATGTACTTTCCCCGATACACATCAGGTACCCATTTTACAGATGTATGGGTTGAGGAAAATTGTGTGTTAAGTATCTTTCCTAAGGATACAACATGCAACCTTTGCAATTCGAACCACCGATCTCTGATTCCAATGGCCACAGCACAAATCATTGAGCTAACACGCCACACTTTACACGTTACAGTTTACGGATTTCATATTACCTTGGCTCGTCAAGTCACTTCTGGAGACGCTTGTCTTGACGTCCTCCTTTCTCTATCATCTCTGTCTTTGTTCTGAGTTTCGTTAGTGACAGATCTGGTTCCGTTCTTTTTCTGATGCTATCAACATCAGCCCACATCAAATTCATAACTTATTTATGTCAGTCCAAGTCGGATATTTGGACCAAAACAACAGACATGTATTTTTTTTTATCTCGCTCAAGGCATTACCCAGAGAATGAATGGTTCCAACGTGGTGTTGTGGGCTAGCGGTTAGGCCGTCGGACTCGGTATCTGAAGTTCTGGGTTCGAAGCTTGACAGGTGCCGACATTTTGTCTTTGGGAAAGGCAATTTATACACATTTCCTGACTCCACCCAGGTTTGAATGGGTACCTGACTACAGACTGTGACTGATATTGTTAGGCTGATAAGGATTTGAGCGCCTAACAGGCAGCCGCCTTGTACGATTGTATGTTTCCCAGGAAGCTGAGAACGTTTTTGAGTGCCTACTTTGGGTCTGGGTAATAATAGATTGTAAAGTGCTTAGAGTCTGTAATTACGGGGATAAGCGCTATATAAAAATTCTCTATTATTATTATTATTATTATTATCATGTATTTCAGTCCAATTTACACTGTCAGCCTCATCGTGATGAAAAACAGAGCAATCAAGTGACAAAGCCATGAAGGCCCGAACAACTTTTGCAGAGCGTTTTGTAGAAAGTACAGTATGCGCCTGTCAAAGCGCATCAGATTTTGACTTTAGATCGTACATGAGGCGAGCGTGCTAAGCTGAACCCTTTCATTGGCAGTTGTCGACCGTATATTACATTACACTCTAATAGCAAGAAACTCATGTTGATATTTGGACTTAAACATCATGCACAATGATTCCATGCAATGGCCACTGTTTTGAAAGACGGCACTTCAGTGTTATGAAAACAGGTAAAATTATAATCAATCAGTCAGCACAGAATGTAATATGCACTCATGCTCACCTCCATTCACTGGCGATAAAGGGCCTCGGAAACGTCATGGGCTGTCACGGTATACAATGTGTTTTGTTTCGTTTCGTTCGTGTAAAGTGTTTTGAATCCCACCCGGGAGAGTTATGGCGCGGGCATGATAAATAATATGATAAATGCTTCTGGTTTTGCTTATAATAACACTCTTCTTTGTGGCAGTTGACAGACATAAGCTCTATTTTCAAGTACGTGAAGTCTTTTAATCCCGATATTATCTCGGTCTCTCTTATATGTGTGATTTGTTTATGTTATGTGTGCAATATGCAGATACACTTATAGTTAGAGAGAGAGAGAGAGAGAGAGAGAGAGAAAAGGAAGAAAAAAAATAAGACAACACATAGATAAATAGAGAGACATATAAATTGATGAATAGAGAGATAGACAGGCAGACAGGTAGATGGAAAGAAAGACATCAGAAACCCAAAACCAATTAGCCTTGAGACCATTCGGCTTTCTAACTGAGATGTTTAACTTATACTGCATGGGATTTGAACTTAGTGCCCCTGAATCATATAATAAATGTTCTATTCACTCGATCATCCCTCCCTCCACCTTCCCATTCTCCCTGCTTCATCGTTGGCTTCCTTAGCAACCGTCGAGGGCTTCGCGGGTGAGAAAAACACAATAGACGTTTTGTAAATTTCACTGCTTGCGGGTGTTATGCTAGCACTCGTGAAAAAAGACCTCCTAGTTGTCAGTTATTTATTTTATATGACAGGTATAATCTCCTGCCAGGTCTTGTGATCTGTTTGTCACTCCTGAACACACTGCGCTCAGGTATTGGTGACAGCAGCGTGAAAAAAGCAGGACAAATCTCCACCTTGGGCGTTTCAAAGTTAAGTTTACATGTACTCGACATAATAGGTATGAACATCTCTCAGCTATCATTACCATCATTTGTATTACTATTTTTAGTGTTATTGTTACATTATTGTAATTTTCAATGAAACTATTATCATTTTAAATATTTTAATTCTGGGAAAACCCAGCTTTTAATGTCCGCATTTAAGTTGTATATTACAGAAATTTCAGTGGAACAATCATGGTCGAGACCCACCCCCCCCCCCCTCCCGCCCACCCACCCCCAGCCCTTCGAGTTTCGAAGGTTAATGAACAAATGGAACTATAGATTTTAAAATATTTCTTTATAATTTATTTTGTCGGAACTGTGGCATTCTCGGCTTCTTTTGTTAATAGTGTCATATTTCGAGGGTTCTTCACTGAATGCTCTGCACATGCCGAGGCCTAGGCTCTTTTATTTCCCACACCCATCTGAGAAAATAAAAAGCCAGAGGTTCCTGCCTAAGATGTCATGGAGCTATTAAGCCATTAAAAACACCGTTTTATCTTGTAAATGCCCACAACTTGTGTGTCTCTGCATGGGCGGGTGGACGTCTCTACTCCTCGATCTCGCCTCTATATAGCTCATCCTTTTCAAGGACTGGGGTGAATATTCATCTTCTCGTGTGTATACAGGCTTATTGATGCTTTATCTATAATTTACCCAGTATTTATACTACTCAAGTACGTAACCTGTGACAGTTCCTAGTGAGTTTCAAGTCAGATCTGCACAACTGCACGTCACCTTTTATGATTCACTTTCTAACTGACATTAGGATAAGTACATTGTATGAATCTTCTGATAAGTTCTGTTCTCCAGCAAGCTTTAGCTACTGGTAAATTCTACCAGTTTTAAAATTTGTCCTTCTCATGAGAATCAAGTCAAATCAACATCACTACATCGAACCACTTTACCACTTGATCTTGGTGTCTTTCTTTTACAATTGGCACTGAACTAAAACCAATGCCAAGTATTGACCTACTTGTGTGTACACTGCTCAAACATACTTTACCTATAAATCTTCAAGTGTTTGTACTCTTCAGGCACGTAGCTTGTTACAACAGGCACTAGAAAGCTTACGTCAGTTCGGCACACGAAGTATTGTCGTCATTACTGCCACAGACCAATGCAAGACAACGAAGCCAATTTACTCACATCGGGATGTTTTGATTGACAATCATGTCAAATCGGTTCAAATCCTCGGCACCTGGCTTGGGAATGAAGCGCCGCTGTGTCCCGGCGCTGTTTTGATAAATTAATGGCACGGATTCGTACCAGAATTAGCTCACACATACACACACTGAGAACCCAGTGTGAGTACTGATGCCCGTGTTTGTTGTCTCCCTCCCCCTCCCCCCGCCCCGTCCGCCGAACCCTACCGCATAGTACACGTGTGGTATTGACTCGGAAAATTCGCTTTCTGTTGTAATTGACTACGTCACCCTCACATCCCTAGGGTACCCGTGTCAGGATGTTTTCCTAGCGTCCCATCAATCAACACACAAACAGGAATGTCACTCAATAAGTCTCGGTTGTCCAAACAGAAGGACTGGTGGTCAAGCAGGCGGGATACCTACCACGTAATCTGAACGAACGGAATTCAAATCCCCGAGGCACTGAGACTTGTTAAGAGCGGAACTTAACGGGCTCCAGTTTCTTGAATGAGGAATTCTGACAGTCACCCTACTGTAGTAAATGCTACCCTATGTCTATGTTTAAGGGTGGGGGACATAAGATCTGAAACTATCAAAAACAAAACAAAACAACGGAGACTGACTTATAATTGCCGAGGGTACATTGCAAAATGCACCTGTGCAATTAATTTACCTGGGTTGACAAAATAAGAATATCCTGTTTATTATAGCCCGCCATAAGATAGGGGATACTTCTCTTAGTGCTTTATGTTATTTAACTTGGAGATAGAGCAAAGGACGATAAGTCACTTGGTTAAACCTACATATTGTTTAACTCAAAGCCGTGGGAAACACAGGAAAAAGGTGAATGACAACAGCCTAATCACAGGCCCTATTCATACCTGATCTTGACCTCATTCGGTCCTTTCAATCTTTTGTGAGATAAGGAAGAATAAAACAAACAAATAAACAAACAAACAAACAAAAAGCAACAATAACAACAACAAAAAGGATGAAAGTTTAGGAAATTTCAGGTCTATAAAGATAATTATGAGACGTCTTGTTCTAAAAAGAATAAAAACTATTTAAAAAATTCAGCTACTTTTCCCGACAAAATAAACAAAAATAGAAATCTTAGACAAAAGACACACACACGCTTTTATAAGCATAGATGACGAGATACCGCCAGTGAAAATGCTTATGGAAAACAGCTATGTTGAGATTGACCAGTTACGACAGCCATAATATTAAGTATAAATTTAGGAAAATAATAAATGAATAACTAAATAAATAAGTAGGCATACAAACAAATGAATCATAGACTAACAAATATATTTATACTGCATGATAAAAATAAATGCATAAATAATAAATACATAAAGAAAGCAACTCTTTCAGGCAACGTTTATCAGGACGAAAAGACAGATGAGGGAAAACTGGAAAAACGACTTGATTTGTAGACAGACAAATCTGATACAGAACCTGATAGCTTCGCGATAAGGGCTCAAGAATATGAGGAGCAGAGATGTGGGAAAAGTGCAGGGGTGAGAGGGGAAGGTGAGATCAAGATGACCAGGCGATATGTCCAGTCTGTAGGCTTTTGAACTGTTGTCGTTGGCGCCGCCTTGTAGGGACAAACGAAATTAGTTGTCAAATTCCATTAACCTGCAGCTCTCCAGTCGTCTCGTATTGTTTCTCACAGTCCGAAACTGCACTGTCTCGTACTGTCTTTTGTATTGTCTTGTTTTTAAACATTCCAGAGAGGAGGTTACGAGGATGAGAATGAGGAGGATGTGATGATACCATTATGGAGAGACATACGTGAACGATATATATTAGCGTACGTGGTGAATTTCATTATTATCGTTTCATGAGATTCTCTAATCCATTGCACTAAAGTACTCAAGAGTGGAAAACTTTGTTCAGGACTCAAGACATATTCCGCGCCAAGCTTTTATCTCCTGCGTCACTTCGGATCACAGACGCTATAGAAAAACTCAGACATTGTTTTCAGCTGTTGTCAGCATTTCACGCATACACAAACAACAACAAAAACAAAAAACGATCAGACAAAAACTGTGGGATTTCTTCCATAGAAAGCCATCCTCGACGTTCCAGGGATGACCTCTCTTGTCTCTCTCTCCCTCTAGTTTCGTCCTATCTGCTGTCCTGCTTTTTTTTCTTTTCTTTTTTTGTTTTTAAGCCTTTCAACCCTAGAGATAGGATTGTCTCGGCTTTTAGAGGTTGTCAATTTTTTTGCTGTGAATTTTTGTGGGTAGAAATTTGGAATTTGGAAATTTTGCCGGACAGCAGAGCTCTCAGGCCTACCCTTCAATCGATTTTGAACTGCCTAGGGTTCTTTAACTTGCGTAACGTACACGCGGGACCTCCGAAATATATTCGCCCTTATCCGAGAAGGCTAGACGTCGGGTTTCCCTACCCACTGAAAGCCAGGGACCGTTGAGTCACTGAAAAAAAATGAGGGTTTTCGATCTTCGTGTCCTGTCATCCCCCGATGCAGAACTCGCGAGTCGATCCCGGCCGGGCCATGAGCAGAAGCCATTTACATTGAGCCACTGCGTCCCCTGCTGTCCTGCTCTCTTTCCTCTCCTCTTTTAAGGTACAAACGTATCTTATCGTATTTGGCTCAAGATAGTCGTGATCGAGCTGATTGCCGTTAAACCCCAACACAAACAAACAAACAAAAACAGCATGCACACACAAAAATGGGCAACATTTCTTTTAAGGCTCAATAAGTCTTATAATGGATGGCAGATATGAATCATTAGTGGTATAAGTATTTAATTCAAAACTGACATTTTTCACTGAACCAACTGAATCTCTCTTTTTTCCTTATTTATTGTTTTCTTTCTTTTTCATTCTTTCATTCTTTCTTTCTTTTTCTTTCTTTCCCTCTGTCTTCCTCCTCTCCTTTCTTTTTTCTTTCTTTTTCTCTTTCTTTCTATTTCTTTTTGTTCTCCATCCTACAACTTTCCATCTCTTGCTAAATCCTACCATTCCCCAGAGCGATGTTTATCACAAGCTAAGGTTTCTTATCTAGCTATACTGTCAGTGGTGGTAACAAAGACATCGGGAAAATTACGGGTGGATTACAAGCTTGCGGAGAATGTCGAAGGAAATTGTTGTTTTGAACAAGGCGCCCCGTACATCTGCCGCTGATTACTCCGCACTCTACGAACGTGTGTCTTCGCAAAGAGAATCCCACTCATTATGCAAAGAGATTTGGTTCTTATGTAAAGTGCCAAACAGATTCGTGAGCTTAAAAAGTTCAGGATAAAAGGCTGTGTTTCTTATCGGGTAAGGTGGTTACAGAGAGTACGTGCATAATGATAACTGCTGATATCCTCTTTGATCTCCTTGCTGTGTGGTATTTTGTGGTAGATAGATAGATAGATAGATAGATAGATAGATAGATAGATAGATAGATAGATAGATAGATAGATAGATA
>JBCAUA010698756.1:0-15396 GCA_038406235.1 Peronia verruculata
TGACGAGCTCAGGGGGGGCACAGTGGCTCTGTGGTTCGGCGTCTGCTTCAGAGGGTAAAAAAAAAAAAAAAAACTCACTTCGGTGAGGTTGCGGGTTCTGCACGATTCATGGATCCTCTCATCGGTGGGATGGGAGGACAGGAAGATCGAAAGACTTGCATTTTTTTTTTTTAGTGACTCAACCGTCCCCCGGCTTCTCTGGTTAGGGAAGCCCAACGTCTAGCCTTCTCTGATAAGGGCGAATATATTTCGGAGGTCCGGTGTGTTTGTTACGCCCTTTAAAGAGCCCTTGGCAGTTCAAAATGGATGGAAGAATAGGCTGAATGCCGCTGTCCTGGCAAAATCTCCAAATTCCAAATTTCTACCCACAAAAAAAAAAATTCTCAGCAAAAAACAAGCAACTTCTTTAAAAAAAAAAAAAAAGTCCAAATTAACCCTAGGATTAAAAGGCTTCAGAAAAAAAAAAAAAAATGGCGAGCTCACGGGTACTATTAATAGCTATCTTCTCTTCCGTGAAAATAATAACATTATCTTCACAGTAGAGTAGATAGCTAATAACAATTAACATTATAATTAAAACAAAAGTTGTTAAATGTTTCCCTAATAATAAGCCCTGGATTACCAGAGATCTTTGTAAGATTGTCAAAAAAAAAAAAAAAGGCATACAAAGAAAACTAAAAAGAAAATTTTGTAGATTTAAAAAAAATACTTTGAAAAAAAAATAAAATAAGAACAAAGAATGTAAAGAAAACTCTAAGATGAAAATTGAATCGTCCCTGGCAAGTGCTGACGTCAGGCAAACTTGGTTTGGCTTTATGAAATTGACAGGATATGGTTCGAGTTAAGAATACAGTTTACACAGACAACGGATATCAACAAGCTAATGAATTAAATGCCAGATTCTGCAACCATGATTTTTCAGTTGAATCAAGGTATAGGAATTCTTTGGTACCATCATCAGTTAGAATGTTACAGAATTTGAACGAATGAATGTACATGTAAATATAAGCGGTCGCATGCGCATATGAGCATGCTATCATATTAAATTTTTTTTTCATATGTATGTATGTATGTATGTATGTATGTATGTATGTATGTATGTATGTATGTATGTATGTATGTATGTGTGTGTGTGTGTGTGTGTATTGTATTGTATGTATGTATGTAAGTATGTATGTATGTATGTATGTATGTATGTGTGTATGTATGTGTATGTGTGTACGTATGTATGTATGTATGTATGTATGTATGTATGTATGTGTGTGTGTGTGTGTGTGTGTGTGTGTATTGTATGTATGTATGTATGTATGTATGTATGTATGTGTATGTGTGTGTGTATACGTATGTATGTATGTATGTATGTATGTATGTTTGTATTTGTGTATGTGAGTGCATATATTGTGTGCGTGTGTGCGCGCGCGCGTGTGTATGTGTGTGCTGTGTGGATATGTAGGTATGGAGGTCTATACATGTATTATGTAGGCATATGGAAAGTGACAATGTATGTTTGTGCTGCGTATTATTCAGAACCATATATTTTTGTTTGAATTACATGTACATGTACTTTTTTCCGCACCGGTTAATTTCCTAACGGACCAATAAAGCATTCATATTCGTCGTATAATAGTCAAAATATTCTATTATTATTGTTATTATTATTATTATTATCATCAACCACACGTTTGCTTCGTGATGCTGGCCCGTCAAACACTCGTATATCTCAAGTGTACCCCATACGGCACTGTTCAGTGACAAGTCTTATCAACATCAGTGTCGCCACCTGTGGGGAAACCAGGGACGCTGATGGTAAGATTTGACAGAAGACGTCATAAATATCAGGGCAAACTCTAGATCGGGGATCCGTAGGTATGTTCATCTCCCCTTTCTTCTCTCTCCCCCTCCCCTCCCCCCCTCCCATTCCTTCTTTCTTTAATTAACCCCTAAGTCGCCATAGCTTTAAAATATTTTTTTTCTTTGCCCCTAATTTCCGACTTGAATTATTGGGAAACCTACTGAAGAATTGTGTATTTGGAGGAGGGGGGGGGGGGCGTGGAGAGGATAATGGGGGGAGGGGGGAAGAGGAGGAGGGTTCTGGGAGTCATTTTGGAAACCCCTGAGGAATAATGCTCTTAACCATTACATCGAAATCAGCATGGTCAAAATAGAAAAAGACAACAGAAAAAAACAAAACAAAAAACAACATGTTGAAATCACTCATGGTTGCCATGACAACGGCCACCCTCTTGGATTTTGCTGTCCGATATTGCACAACCTTGCTATAAATAACACTCCACATTTTTCAACCAAAATTTTGGATCCGTACTTTTCAGTTCAATGTCTTAAAAGGATGCGAACAGACTTGTGATAATTGGCCTCGTAATTTATTTATTCAGTTATTTTACATTTTCTTTTTTTAATCGATGTATAAAAAAAAAAAAAAAGTGGCATGAATTTTTCTGAAAATTTGACCCCAAAAATCTCAAATGTATAAAATTTGAAATGTTCTCGAAAATCCCCTCTGATTATTATTTTCTGTTTATTTTTTATATTCTTCTTTTCATTATTGTTATTATGTATTGGCATTGTTTGTGCATATTTTGTGCTAAAAATATTTTGAGAAAAAAAGCATTTTTTTTTTCACTAAACAAACACTCGCAATTAGCTTTGATCAGGCTTTCAACCTCAACACATGTTTATTTCATATCTAGAGTTCCCTCAGTGACTTCTGTCTCATTTTGACTTTTGATGGGTTTTCTCCATTTTTGCTCCCTCATCCCCGTCTTTAAAAATGCTAATGTTGTGTCATTTCTGCGCCCTTCTCCTCTCCTTTGGACCACCAAATAAATCAAACATCTCTCCCACTCCTCCCCCCCCCTTTTTTTTCTCCAATTCACAAAGAACGAAAAACAACAGAAGTCAAAGAACCACATGTAGACGTATGAACGAGGATATGAATTAAATTCTGCAACGAATTACCTCTAGAATCATCGTGGCGCCTTCTGATTAGTTGTGCACCAGTCTTCTCCACCCATCTCTATAATAATCCTGCCGTGATTTTTGAGAATACAGTGTATGCAGTTAAAAAAAAAAAAAAACGCATATACTCTATTTTTAAAAATGACGGCAAAATTGTTGTCTGAGTTCTAAGGCTAGGATTAGGCCTACAATACCATCTTTGGGCTAGGGCATCCACAAATAACTACAAGCTTTAAAATCTCTCAGTAAAACTGAGGGGGGGGGGGGAGGAGGGATCGAGGCAAAGTCCACTTGCAAGAAATGATGAAGTGAGAAAAGAAAAAAAAGTCCAGAGGGTTGGAGGGAAAACAGAGAGAAGTGTATAATTATATATAAACATCTCTCTTGTAGTGAAACATAAGTGCCTGACAGTACTTTTCGTGCATACAGATCAAGACCAGCTGACACGACAATACATGTCAAAACTGCAGATTGCTATGCTGCGTAGCAAAGAGCGTGGGCCCTCATGGTACATTCATATCTCTCGACTTTTAATTTGCGGGATTCGAAAAAAAAAAAATCCAATGGAAGAGTCACTGAACAAGAACACAAATTGTAGAAGAAATGATACTGTACTTTGTATTTACTGCGCATTCACTGAATGCTAATTTATTTGCTGCAAGAGTTGTTCTGCACCCACTGCAAGAGTTCCACTGCAAGAGTTGTACTGCTCCCACCGCAAGAGTTGTACTGCTCCCACTGCAAGACTTGTACTGCTCCCACTGCAAGAGTTGTACTGCTCCCACTGCAAGACTTCTATTGTTCCCACTGCAAGTGTTGTACTGCTCCCACCGCAAGAGTTGTACTGCTCCCACAGCAAGAGTTGTACCGGTAGGCCTACTGCTCCCACTGCAAGAATTGTACTGCTCCCCAAGAGTTGTACTGCTCCCACTGCAAGAGTTGCACTGTTCCCACTGCCAGAGCTGTACTGCTCCCACTGCAAGAGTTGCACTGTTCCCACTGCCAGAGCTGTACTGCTCCCACTGCAAGAGCTGCACTGTTCCCATCAGTGTCAGTGATGTAGAAGAGAGCAAACACACAATAGGCTATACATGTCAGAGTGTGTAGAGGAAAGAAATTACTAGTAACAAGAAATTACTAGTAACACTAGTAGATTTAGATATAAATGAGAAAAGTTAATCGCATTTTGAGAGAGAGTAAGGCTTAGCTGAGCCATTTTTACATGTAACATGATACGCATCAGAAAGAAGGATAAAATCTTGTTTGTGTGCTTGCTTTTTTTTTTTTTTTTAATTTCAAACTTGCGCAGGAGCAAACAATGATGAAAAAAAATGTATAATATCAGTAATGATACATGTAACATACTTGTAATTATCATGTACATATATTTCTCAGAATTTTCCTTTGATAATTTTTCAAATGAAGCTAAAATGATTTTGTCCCTACTTTTAGTCCTTATTTCAAAGTACATGTACAAAGTGCACAGCAAAGGAAAGCAATTTGGCTGACTAAAAAAAAAAAAAAAATCCAGTGTAATTCACTACTGTACTACTACTAGTACTACCGGGTCTAAGAACTGATGCATTGCCCATCTGGTACATATCAATCACTGACTGGAATTACCGTATCAAATTGATGACTTCCGTGTAATCGAATTTTGTGTACATCATTTATTATGTCAAATGGGATAAACTTTGTAAGTTAATCTCATCTACGCCTGTTCATGTTTCACTTCCATGTACATGTATAATCATGTGGTAGGTTCTCTGCTTCCACCTGCAGGCGGTGTAAGCCCGCCTTCGGTGGGGTGTCTCCCATGGAGTGCCATTCTCGACATTCCAAGGGAGACATCTCTTCTCTCTCTCTTTGTTCCTGTCTTCTGTCCCGCTTTCTTTCCTCTCTTCTTCTTGATGTGTAAACGTATCTTATCGCATTTGACCCAATATAATATAGCTGTAATTGTGCTGATGTGTCGTTAAACCCCAACGCAAACAAACATATACTTGGTTCTACAGGATGTCAAAATATCTAGAATCAAATAGATTAACAATTTTCCGTGCTTCTGGAGAAAGATGCCATTTGTATTAAAAGAAAAGACAGGAAGAAACCATGTTAAACAAAAAAATGGTTCTAGATTTTTTACATGAATCTGACATTCTGCGCGTTATCAGGGCTGCCTGAACTCAACTGGTGCTAGCTGTGCTCAACAGAAATTGTGAGAATGACAGGAAAAACAGACCAGATTACAAACTGTGACCCACTCTAATTTTCAATCATATCATATAGTCTCTTGCTGGGACCGTACATTATTGGGTAAGAAGAATGTGCAGTCCTAGGCAGGTGCAGTCTCAATATATGTACTAAAATAGATTTTAGCTTCCTCGTATCCATGACTGTGAAATTTAACAATGGAAATCAATGGAAAAGTATACTTTACACATATATATATACTTTACATTATCTTGCTCTTACTAGAACCAGTAGGAAAGTTAATCCTTTAAATGCCTGAAATCCACTAAGCCCATTCTGTTGTTTCCTCTCAAATGATATCAATAGCCTAAATTAACAGAACGGGCACCCTCAGAGATGACATAGCAGAAAGCGGCCGTGAACGGATCACGTAAAATTGTGAGAACAAGCCATTTTCCGACCCTCAGCCAAACTCAGGGATGTCAATCTGTCTACATGAAAAAGTAGGAAAAGTTCCTGATACATTAATTTTATATTCTTTACCAACACATAAACTGAAGTACATGTACATTGATGGTAAATGATACTGGATTGTGGGCCAACAGAGAAATTACTAACAGCCAAAAAGTAGGAAATCCTACTAAAGTAGGAATTTGACATCCTTGCGAACTACATGTACATGTACTTCCCTTTGCCGGGTACACACACTGAAGCAGTCCCATAACAGTTTTAATGCTGCAAACACATACAATTAAAGAAAAAAAAAATCACGTTTGCTCCTGTCTTGTTATGCTATATATATAGGCCAACATTGTATACTGTGCAACATAAGTAGCAGAAATTTGTAAAGAATTTACCATTGATCTAATTTCTAAAATGTTTCCTATCAGTGCTTTGTTTTGTTTATTTTTTTTCTCAGAATCTTTCTCATTCACATACTACAAAAAAAAAAAAAAAAAGGCCGAGTCTATTTACACGACTAGTCTCAGTGCATGACTCACGATTTCGGAAAAATCATGAACGCTGTCCCGGGTGTTGGCAAAGAAAATCCTCTCCCCTACACGCCAGTTCTTTTTTTTTCCTAATTCAAGATGGACCCAGTCGCCTAAATAGACACTTCCTTAAAAAAAGAGAAAAGGAAATCTTAAAGAAAAAAAAAAAAGGAGAGAAAATGTGATTTTTTTTTTTTTTCGGCAAGGGGAAGTAATATAGCTGGCTGAAAAAAAAAAAAAAAATGGCTCTGATTGGAAAGTTAATGTTAGATTGTTAATACTTAAATTGAATTAACAGTTAATGAAAAGATTGCTAGCAGCAAAGGGTTAACTAAAAATATGACAATATCCCCGTACATGTACAGTGTGTAATGTTTTTGGTGAGCATTGAGTCACCTGTTTTGAAATCTGTGGGCTATTATAACAAACCTGCACAATGGTTTTTACTGGTTTTATATAGTAAGATTTCACATGTAGGCCTACTGTACATGTATGCTCATCTATGAATGCTCACTGATCATGAGCTGTTTCTGGTTGTCTTTGACTTAATTCGGTGTGCTGTCTGTTAAAACTGATCCAAATGCTGAGTGATAGAAAGTGTCACATCTTGAGTTAATGGTATGAAAGTATACATGTATGAAAAATATTTGATGATCATTCCTATATAAAATCAAACTTCATTGCCTCTAAATGAGACGCGACACGATGAAATCAGGCGCTTTTATGTCAAACTGAGCTCATCGGAGAAATCATGTGTTTTTCAACAGTGAACACATTTTTAAGGCAATTTTTTTTTCTTCACCAAACCCATCTACACCAATCTAAAAATGCATTTCAGCGTTCAATTTACTGAAATACATCAAATAAAAGCCCAAAATGTGTAATTTGGTGGCATGGCCAAACAAGAATTAATAAGGATTTAAAAAGTGATTGGCCATTTTCTCAATAAATTCAGCTGCAGCAACAGGTTACCCCCATCATCTTTATTTACTGTATCTCAACTTCTATTCAAGATAGAACAATTATTTCTTCACACAAAAAGGAAATTAAATAATCTTCACAGTGATACCAATAACTCCATGTGCTCAAAATTTGACGAGCGCCTGGTTTCATTGTGTCGCATATCATTTGATGATCATTCTTACATAAAATCAAACTTTATTGCTTCTAAATGTATTACAATAATTACATGCCATATCAGGCGGACAATCCTTCACTGTACGGCTGTTGAATGCCATATGGAATTTGCGATGTTTTCTTATAGGCTTTCTATGTTTCCAATGATTATTTTTACATCTGTGTCCCATTTTTATCTTCATAATTACATAAGTACTGTATATATTGTATATTAGTGCAGTTAATATAGTAGGCCTATATTGTAACAGTGTGTCTTGAGTTAAATTTCACTGGTGTATTTGATAACATATGAAATACCTGAAAATTTAACCAACACTGTAAATGAAATTGCCTTCAATCTATTGAGATTTTGAAAATGAAGGTTATGAAATGTGATAAATGATGTTTGAATAAACATTATCAAAATTAATTTTTATCTAATCTGCTGGATACACTTTATATGATGTTGTTCAAATATCTTTGATCATCAAATGAACAATCAAATCCAAACTTTTGAAATGAAAAATAAAGACAACGAATCAAATGTACCACAATAATACACTTGACTCATGCACAGTGTCAAAAAACAAAAGAAAAAAAGTTTAAAAAATCAATCTGTATAGCCTTTACTGTATCATGTATATATGTACATGTATAAACTGATGGTTTGAATATCACATCATTATGTAAAATGTGTTAATAAATGTTCACATAATTAAACTTATCTGAGTTATTTTTTTCTTATTATTTCTAAATGTCTCGCAAACAGGGCAAATGAGTTGCAAGTTATTCTGGGTATGAGTGAAGGCCATTTTTAACTATTTTCTGACTGAGATGCCAAAATGTTATATTTGTTTTCCACAAAGCTATAATTCTACCATTTCTAAAATAGAGCCGTAACTCGCGATCGCCTGGAGTGACTTCCGACTCATTTGCTCAAGGCGCAAAACAAATATGCTTGTTGCTTTATACATAGAGTTACATGTATTTCATTTATCCTTATCTGAGATTCATAAAATAGCTAAAACTGTGATATGTGTGAAATGCAAAAGTCACCTGAATATTTCAAGTGAAACATAAAACAAAAAGAAAGGACATTTTCAATTCAAGTTTATGGGATCAAATACACGTACATTGTAGCTTACTGCTGTTACCATAGGTCATGTCTTTGTCTTTACTACTACTACTATAATTCAGTCCGTCTATGAAGATGACTGAAGCAGTCTGCTGTTTTATTATGTGCCATATACTGATATAGTGGTACATGTAATTACATGTACACACATGTACTTAGACTGGCTGTCCTTTCCCTGCTCCTGCAGTACATTCTATATATGAAATTAACAACGCTTTAAGAGCAAGGCCTGTGGCATAATCTGCAGGTGAAGAGCAGCGCAACTATGAGGGTCTTTAGGTCATGTTAAGTGATTACAATATATATTTATTGCACATGCGCGCACATGCACGCACACACACACACACATAAACATGAACTTCTTTCAATGTTAAAATTTTTCAAAGCACAAAAGCATATAGCATAAATGAAATTAAACTCAAGACAGTGTGAAATTAAAACATATTTTATTTATACAACATAGCCTACATGTATATGTCCGCAAGTAGTGTAATGCTGCCATATTACATAATAGACTGTCATCTGACACACAACTTTATCTGTACAAAATTTAAGTGATGTATGAGATATGGAATCCATCTATTTCATTGGCATTATTCAAGTACCATTCTGTCAATAAATTCAAGAATGAAAAAAAAAAAAAAAAAGCTTTGAACAAAAAGCATAGTCAAAATATGTACATCAACAAGGGATTGAGACTACATGGAGTAAAATGATCATCAACATTATCAGGTGAGGTATCTAATGACGATGACGATTATTGACATAAAGAAAATCAAAATGACATTACATGATTAAGTTGTCTGTGTGTGAAGAAATGATGTCGAGTCAATTCTGGTTTTTCATCTTTCTTTTTAAAATACTGGGAGAGAACTGGTGTTCCTTGCAGAGATGGATCTTCTTCTTCATCATCTTCCCTGAAGGACAAAACCAAATGTGTTGTGAGAACACCACATGAATACTATATATATTTCATAACAAAAGAGAAATCAAGAGATGTTCAACAGGATGCTAGAACAATTTCTCCCCAGAAAATTTATCAAGAAGAAAAGAGACAGGGGCAGCACGTGTCTTGAAATGTGGATTTTGATTAAAAAAAAAAAAAATGCAATTTTGCACTTTTGTTTTCTCTTAAAAGTACTGCCTTTTCTGGGTGTAAAAATGGTATCAGAAAGTCAATGTCCATTCTAACGTGTTTGACCAATGGTCATTCAACGGTAGACCTAGCGTATTGTCAATCAGGATTTGGCTCCACCTGGCTGCTACATGAGGCCGTAGATCGTCGCGACTTGATTATATACAGGCAAAGGGTGCAAAAAGCACTTGAATATCACCTCTTCTAGCAATATCACGAGCTCCAGTGCCAGGGATGGACACTGGATGACCACTATGAGGCGAGAACAACTGCTGATAATGCAAATTATCACTGTAAGCATATGTCATAGTAAAGGTCAAAACACTCTTGGTTTGCATTCATAAATGACACAGAGACCCTCAAGAACCCGGAGGTGACTCTTGTAATGATGGGGGTTAGGGAGCAAAATATTTTTTTAAAAAATTAAAAAAATACGCCCAGAAAGCAAAAAAGCGGCAACAAAAGACACAGAAGTCATGGAAAGAAGGCTCGCTTCGTTCCGAGGCTGAAAGCCGAACAAAAAAACTCTTCCTGTTCATTTTCCGCTGGGGGGGGGGAAGCTTTAAACCCTTTTTTTTTTTTTTTTTGCAACTTTTTTGTTTCGAAATGGATTCAGACCAAATTTGGTACACATCATTACCATAGCAAAACTTTAAAAGTTACGTATGCGCGTTAAATTCGGTCTGTAGATTTTAGAGAAAAATTGGTTTTTATTTTTATAAACTGGCGAAATTTGAATTTTTCGGTGAATTGCAATTAAAAAAAAAAAAAAAATAGAAAATTTGGTGTTGCATGGGAAGGGCTGAACAAATGTAACTTTCTAGTTCTAGATATTATATCAAGCAATATATTCACCAAGTGTTATCAAATTTAGTTGAAATTTGGCTGACTAGATAGATTTTAAAATCAGTCAATCTAGGAATGTCAAAATCCAAGATGGTGGCGTTGCCATGGCAACCGTATTAAAAAAAAGTCGATTTTTTTGTTTCACTGTTTTCCTCTAATTTGAGCATGCTAAATTCGATGGAAAAGGTTAAAATAATCTATCTCTAATAATATATATATATATATATATAAATCACCTCCAGGACGCGCCTGTTGTATATATGATTGATTTTTGCTAGATGCACAGACCACCATTACTTACACTCTCAGACCAAACAACGAATCAAAAGGATGCTGGTCGTGAGAGAGTGAGTAAATAAGTATCATTTATTGTTGACCCTTTTAGAGTTGAAATCCTTATGCTTTTACTGGCTGATGTTCCCTGTATCAAGAATCAAGGTCAGGACGTGTGATGTGTTCAAGATTAAATTATATTTTGCATAATCTATGATTACCCAGGTAGTGAGGAGAGAAACTCAAATTATGTACAGATAGTTTTGAGTCATTTAATAGTATTCACAGCTGTATTTAATTTCCCTGGTATTAAAAGTGCAACGGATTCAACGGACTGTGCACGAGGTGGATGAAATCATTGATTAGAACAATTAAAAAAATGTTTGTGTGTATGTGTGTGTGTGTGTGTGTATGTGTGTGTGTGTGTGTGTATCTCGCTCTCTCTCTCTTTCTCTCGCTCTGTGTGTGTGTGTGTGTGTGTGTGTGTTTATTGCTTCTTTGCTTGTTTATTTGCTTAGTTATGTACTTATTTATCATTTATTTCTCTATTTACTTATTTTATCTAGGTATGTTCCCATTTGCACATCTTCAGTCACTGTGACACTCACTGATTTTCTAACCGATTAACTGACCACTCAATTTTCCACGACTTTGTGTTTTTTACAGTTTCTCATGAACTTTACCGTAAAACTACTTTTCTTTATGTCACTGTCTCCACTGGGCAAAATGAATGTGTTGCTTTATATCATATTCAAATTCAATAACTCATGTCATAATACTATTCCGTATCCTCCCCCCCCCCTCTTTTTCATCCTCACTTAGGATACCCTCCCTCTTCCCCCCTTCCACCACAGCCAATCATTTGTCATTTTCTATTGGTAGCACTGATCGCTCCAGCTCTGCCACAACGGAAACTGTCAATTTAACAGCGACGTTTGGCAAAACGCACTTTCCTTGTAAATTTGGAGAAAAATCGTGTTTTAGTTTGTGATTTCTCCTTCAAGATTTGGCTAATATCAGACAGTCTTTTTGAAGAAAGGGATGCTTTTACAAGTTGTTTTTTTAATATTGTCTTTTACAAGTTGCCCTTTAATATTGTTAAATGTTATATTTAAATACCTAGGGAAATAATCAACTCTCTGACGAGTGCTACCATGTGGCCGACATACCTAGAGTGGTTTATTGTGAAGAGGTGTTTTTTTTTTTGTTTGGCCAGTCACCTTGCAAAATTGTATAGATTCTTTCCACGTTCGTGTTTACTTCCGTGTTTGGATGCGAATTTTTGGGGGGCGGACGCGGAAGCGAAACGTCATAAGTGAACAACCTATATCACTAAGGACATTGAGTCAGACGTTGTAGAGTGACAACTCAGATTGTAGACTCCAGCAAAAAAAAAAAAAGTTTGACACAGGACCAACAGCAGGGTTAAGGTGGGATATAGATTGTCTCTCAGTTATGCCCCTATCCATCGAACATTTCTTTTTTAGTATTAAGACCACCTGGCAGCGAAATAGGGACTTTTCTGATCACCTGGTCGCAAATGTCCACCATTTTGACCTCCCAGTAGCAATTAGACAAGTGTGACTCTTTTGACCACCTAGTAGCAATCGATTATTGAGATTGTTTTGACTCCCTGGCAGCAATAAGCCACTGGGACCATTTTTAAGCATTCAGTAATGATATTGTGAGGAAAAACGGCGTTTTGTCAAAGGCACTGATACCAGCTGTGACACTTTGCCATTCAATAAATAAATTTAAAAATATTGTTTTTTGGCCTATTTTTGCCTCTCCCAGAGGGTCATTTTCAATTTCATTTTCATTTTCATCTTCATTTCTAGTCCATCCATTTCACTTTTGATAACCATGACCTAGTTCAGGACAGGCTAGCTCGGAGATGATTCATGTGGAAAGTTCAGTTAACTCTTGGACAAGCAGAATCTGTGTGAGGTCATTGTGTGTTTCCTCTGGGTTAACCTTTGTCGTGTTAGAAGATTCTGCTGGAATAATTCTATGATTCTGCGTAGTTATATTCAGAGAGATAAGAGATTTTTATCCCCATAGACAATATATGTAGCTTGTTAGTGTTTGGTATTAAATGTGGGAGTTTGATTAAAAGTACAGAGGATTACGAGCAAGTTCTTTGATCCAATCGACATTTTGACAATTAATACAGGATTAAATCAAATGCATTAATATCACTCAATGAAATCTAAGAGTACAAAAGACTCTTATCTTGGTTCTTTTTCTACGCATTTCAACCTCCTCTGAGTGCTGTGATCTCGGACTATCTTACTTGCACTTTAAAAACAACGAAAACAAAGAAACAGAGGTCTAACATCCTGCCTAACAAATCACTGGACATGTCTTCAAATTTGCCACAAAGAACTGCATCTCAACGGTTATCTCAAAATGTGATAACCAGCTAATGATAAATTGGAGCAAGATTTGGTTTGGATATTACAGGACTTCAGAAGTGGCACATTAAAGTTTGCCCTCACTCTGCCCCTCAACAGTTTGTGCTCACGGAGAAGTGCGAGAACAATTGGTTGTTTGTTTGCTTGCTTGCCTGCTCTTTAGCATTATCTACAAGTTCCTACTAGTATTCTGCGCCTTTGGTAAGCAACAGTGAAAGTACTGAGTCGCTAAATCGCCTCTGATCTTGTATAACTGAAATCGAATTATGAACAAAAATGAACAGAATGTTTGATTTTTTTTTCAATCGCAATGCATCAAAATTGCTAAATCTCTTATCCTCAGTTTCTGGAAATTGTGGTTTCATTAATATTTTCTGCACAATAATGATCTATATTTCATGACTTGTTTCACAATGAAAACAAAAAGGTCGGATGCTCCTAGGACCTAACAACTCATACTCTTTAGCAGAGACGAGTTCCTATCATCATGTGAACACTGGGAGAATCAGAGCGAGATAGTTGTGGCGAAGATCAGGTAACTTTAAAATTATTTCTCAGAATCTTAAAGATTCACAAAATCTGTTGTCAAAGAGTTACGGCTTCAAAGAGAGAGAGAGAGAGAGAGAGAGAGAGAGAGAAAGGGGGGGGGGGCAGGAAAAATGATGAAGAAGTGATACTTATCGACTTATCCAACCAATTTAATTTGCCCAATCAGATTGCGAGGTGCCATTTGCGCCTTTCTCCTATTCTATTTGGCCCGGGGCAGTTCTCCGCTGACAGCCCGCTGACCTGGATTCTGTGCGATGCCAAAGTTCTGACTCTTTGGGGTGGGTGGGGGTTAGGTAGGGAGGGGTCGAGAGAAGAGAGGGGGGGAGGAATTCTTGGCCCTTTTAGTTAAGACCCGAAAAAGGAGTCGTCAACGACAAGGGAAGATGGTACCAAGAAGGATACTGACATTCTTTGACTAAATATATTTTCCTGGACATATCTGGGCGTCTCATTGCAAACATCTTTGGCTAAGATAAAAATATGTTTGAGAAGTAGTTGATACCATAGATTCCATACGACAGATCAGTTTGTGATATTCAGATTAAAATTATCAATTCGCCGCTTCGGGGCAATATAATTCTCAATTTGCGAGTACACAAGATGGCCTCAGAGTCAGATAAAAGAAAAAAAAATGTGTTGAAATGTTACATTCGCTCCTTCGTGCAACGGACAGCGATCAAAAACAAAATGCAACTGTTTGTAGGGAATAGCGTGGTGTCTAGAATTGTTATGTCACTGCACACAATATGGGAACTTATTAAACTATAATTTTTTATTTTTTTTAGAGACATTTTCACGGCGAATGGTAGCTGTCATCTGGCGCAAATTTCAGACTTGGCCACTGCGAGCAATAGTTTCCAGGAGGAGGGGAGGTCACCAGAAGAGGGGAGGTGCGGGGTGGGAGAAGGGAAATGAGAGGGAGGGGGAGGGAGCGCAGGGGGGGGGGGAGCGTATGGAATACTAGGCCCCTTTTTTTTTTTTTTTCACTCTCGACCTCAAAACTAGAGTGTTAAACGACGGAAGGAAGTGGTACCAAGGAGGATAACTCTCAGCAATGACGCAGCTCAGATCACGGCACTGACGTTGGAAGACTGGAATGAACACAAACATAACAAAAAAAAGGGGGAATCCTTCCCCGAGGAGGGTACGCGAGGGGTTAATGAAAGGGAACATGGGAACGGGAGCGAGCGAGGGGGGGGGGGGAAGGTGAGGAGTGAGAGAAGAATACTGGGCCCTTTTTACTTTCGATCCTGGCCAAAAGGAACCAGGAACGTCAGGAACTCCCGCCCCTCTCTTCCTCCCGCCTCCACCCTCTGCCCCCCCTCCCCAATTCACCCCCATCCACTTATCCTACCCCCCCCCCCCACTCCCCTTCCCTAACACCCAAAAAAGATAGTGTAAAGGGTAGATCGAAATTAGTAAAGGGAACAGAAAGTAGAAAAAAAAAAAAGAGGAGAAATGTTTCCCTGACCTTTCCCAGTTGTTATGATGACCTACTATTTCCTGGTTCTGTTTGACATTTGGGCCGCAGTGATCTGGGTCACAGAGGCAGGAACGGTGCCAAGGTCAAGAGAGATGGGAGGGGAGGGGAGCGGTTGGATAGGTACCTTAAGAGTACCCTGTTATTTTCTAGGCAAAGAGCGTGGGTGCACTCTGACGGGTAGATGGAGGGCTTTTCTTACGTTGAATTGGTTGACTAATCTATCTATCTATCTATCTATCTATCTATCTATCTATCTATCTATCTATCTATCTATCTATCTATCTATC
>JBCAUA010698866.1:0-11929 GCA_038406235.1 Peronia verruculata
CCAGCAGGTTAAGCCAGCGGGGTTGTTCTATTATTTGGTACATATAAACTGAACCTGGGGTAACAAACGAAAAAGCGTCAGCTTTCTCTACATAAACTAGTATCGGAATTTAACACGGAAATCTTGACAATCGCCCAGCTTTCGCCTTTCGATCAAGCTGTCGAGTTGAGATTAGATCTAGATAGATCTAGATGTAGACTAGATCTAGAGCTAGATCTAGGTCTAGTCATAAAATAAATTAAGTGAACTTTCTCCATCCATTGTTGATATCAAATGCTGTCATCAGTATCAGTAATCTTAACTGTATAGGCCTATTTGTTATCCCTAAATTGCCACAAACTGGATGTATCTCTTTCTGTTGTTAAAGAGAATAACAGATCTGGGTACGAATAAATTTTGCTGTTAAAAATGTTTGAGGAAGGAGTGAAAAAACAAGAGGAAAGAAAAAAAAAAAATCATAGATAATAACTGAATTTAGTTCACAATTGACCATTTGTTACAAAAACACAGTTTTTAAACACACACAGTTTTCAGTAAAGATGTAGGCTTTATGAAGTAGCTCTATTTTCAAGATATTATCTTTATGCAACAAATGTGTCTCCACTGTTTCCTCAGGACAAATTTTTAGAAACGGGATTGGCTGGAATGCTGAGTGAAGAGGATGTAGAGACAATACACAGATATCATTTGTCCCTGCAAGGAATTGCTTTCCCCATTGAGACTCTTTACTTGGAAGACTGTGCTGGACTGAACTATGGCTGGAGAGGCTGAATCGCCTGTGAGGGATAAGCCCAGGAGTAAACACTCCATAAGGTAGCTTCTTTGCATCCCAAGATGGATTATTACTTAACTTTTATAGATTTATAAGAATTTTATTGCCAGTTTACTGGAATTTTCTTCTGTGATAAATAAAAATAATTTTTGAAACAATGCTCACAGTGTAGATCTGAAATCACATGTAAAAACAGTCACTTGACTGAGTGATTTTGCTAGGTTAGAAAATGTTAGGAATATTTCTGTATATATATTGTATCGTGAAATGCAATGAAGGAATGGAAATCAAGACTATAGTCACCTTGTACTTTGACAGATTTTAGATAAACGCTGTGAGCATTCAACCTCTCTTGTTCAATGAACAATACCATCACAACTTTATGACTTATTATATAGAAATAGATAGGACAGAACTTTTGAAATGGAAAGGCTCTCTTGTGTTGCAACAGTTTATTGAATTTGAAAGTGCCCTATAAACTTTTATTGACATTTTGAAGGATTTTTTTTTTCATTTCACTCAAAACAATCTCATTTATAGTAGTTGTTACAATGCATGTTTGATGTCAGTTATGTTTTTGAATATTTTAATATTTATTTTCTGGGCTTTATTTTAAAATTATTCATTCATTGTTTGCACAGAGACACTATCAGATGCCAGCAGTATGAAGCAGTAATAAAGGAAACACAGTGGCCCATCATTTACAGCTCAGAATACAACATTGGTTTCTGTGGCTTGGAAAAATTGCATCCATTTGATGCGGGAAAGTGGGGCAGAATATTTGAATTCCTCAAAGGTAGGAAGGGTAAACATGTGTACATCTTCAATGAAATCACTACTTTGCATATTTTATCTTAAATTTAAGTCACATTTACTCATTAGCCTGAGGTCTCCCAGCTTTTTGTTTGTAAAGGAAGGTCAGAGATGATTACATTAAAATTCATACTAAATTGAAGGTTTTATCTTTTAATTATATAACTGAATGGAGTATGACTATTGCGTTATAATCTTTGAGTTCACTTTACAGTGATAAATTTCAATGCTTGATAAGTATTATGCAAGAAGAAAAAAAGTTCAAAAATTGTTTTGGTATATTGTGTATGTCTAAAGTCTCCAACCTGCTGGCCACAGATATGCGTGCTGCTCTTCAGGCTGTCTGTCTGTTCCCTGTTCCTTCCTCTATTTGTTTAAATTTACAGTTTACCTAATCTCAGACGTCTTTATTTTATCATTTGGTGGCTGCGACGTATCTCCATAACCATGATTACAAAACAGCATTTCAGACGAACAGTTATTTAGAAAAAAAAAAGTTTTTACATTTATTGTAGCTGGTGCTCATCAACAAAGAAATTATGATGATTTACATCTGATTTTAGTTTGTGTTTTCTGTCCTCATGATATGGCAAATTCCTTTGTGTAGCTTTGTGGCAGGCATTGGCATCAATTTGAAACAAATCATTGAACCATTTTTTTGGTGACAAACACTGATTACTTTTTGTTCAGTATAAATATGGGATTTTCATTAACTGTTACTGAGATAGAGACATGCGTTATATTCAACCATTGGTGACATGTTCAGGTTTTAGACACATGAATATATTGAATATAGAGAGATCTTTGCCACAATATGTGAAGTTTCATGTTTCGAAAGATTTTACTGTATATGTTTTACTTCCATTTCAGAGGCGGGGATGCTGCGTGAGGATACTATTATTGAACCCCAGGAGGCCACAGAGGAAGAACTGTTGCTTGTCCACACGAAGCGATATCTGAGCAGTTTGAAGGTGAGGAGTCTTTTAAAGTTTTGTTGTCCTGATTTCAGTGTATTGTCCAACACGTTTGAATTACTAAAACAAGCCAGCATTGTTAGATCATGGTCTGCATTTCCTGTAAGATGTGTCCAATCACACACAGCCTCTGTGTCGCTTGTCGTCCCTCCTGTCAGAAATGGATTTGATGCATATCTGGGGCATCGCAAAGTCTTTGATTTTCACTACATACTCCAGTGTGACAGATATTCAAATGTGGTCAGTAAATCAATCCTGACTGAGAACAAAATGATGAAAGAGAAATTCACTTTTGCATTTTAGTTGTGGAAATACCTTCCCGCTATTTGATAATGTAAAACCTAGGACAAGCAAGGCGAGTATCAAACATAGTCTGTGTGTTAAAATGTGTCAAAGGTAGAGTTGTTGTGTCTCGAGTTAGTATCCTTGTTTTATAACTAGTAAATGTGAAATAGAAGGGGTAATTAATGTCTATTTGAAAAAATTAGGGGTGATTAAATGTTAGCCAGATGTTGAATTTTTTTACCACCATCCTGTATGCAATAGGAGACTAAACAAATTCTCATTATCAGCATACTTAGTTCCATTAGGCACATTGATGAATGTGGGACTTTAAACTAATTCAGTGTTAGAAATGTTAAAGATGTATCCAGCCAAATTCTCAGTGCATGTTGTTTCTTTATTTTTGCGTTTCACAACCAGCTTGTAAGCATAGCATAAAAGTGTAATCATTCCATAGCTTGTAATCCTTGTACATCAAAGAAGATAGGGCAATAAATGATTTGGTCAATTTTTTCTCTTATGGCATTTTAATGCTTAAATTTGTACAAAACACTTGGCTGATATTTTTCTCTTTTCATTTACTGGCTATGCCTGAGCTCCCTTTGAATAGGTTTACACACAGTGTCCATTGCCTCATAAATGTACAAGAATGAGTTATTCTTGCATCAACAGAAAGTGAAATTGGAATTTATAAAATTAAAGACAGAAAGGCACACCAAATAAACTAAGATTAGCTGGGATGGAAAGAACAAAACTAAGGAAAAAATACCTCACATTTAAGAATACAGTTCTATGGGCCAGCCTTTGTCATATAACTATGATGGAGGTTAAGATTTTTTATTAATGGTGAACATTTATTTTTTTATTTTTTTAAAAAATGTTATATTTCACTGCTTTTGGCTTTTAAAAACAAAGTTGGTGCATCAAACCTATACAATTTTGCCATCTTGCAAAGTTCACTTTTTCTTGACAATATGGCCATCATGAATTTTTATTTGCTAGGGATAAAAGGTGGATATCAAATACATCTGTATTTGAGAATGGGAAAAGATTACTTTACTTTTATTTACTTCTATGTTACTTCTATGGCCAACCTCAATCCATTGCCTTTATTTATTATTATTTTTTTTTTCATTATAAAGAGAATATTTTAACACATTTTTAGAAAGACACTAGCAGTTTTACCCATGTGTTAAAACAAGATTATTTTTTACTTCAAATCTATTGTGCAAGGCCAAGATCAGACCCGGAATGGAAAGCCAAAATTAATTTTGCCTTTGAGATCAAACACAAAAATACTGACTTTTCCCATTGGTATTGCTGTTTCTCACTGCAGTCAAATTCTTTCAGTGACTGAACGCTTTTTAATCATGTCTTCAGGACGTGGCATACAAAAAATGATCATTTTTGGAATGCGCTGAGTAATTGTGGCATCATGTCATGAAATGTGATTGTTCTGGCACTGAAATTTCATAAACAAAAGGAACAATCGCTGTGCTGTAAAATACAACCTGTTTGATCTGTAGTAAGAGTTTCTTGAACAACTCAATGGCAATCTTTGTTTTTTATGTTATCCCCCTTAGCTTTCCAGCATTTTGGAGGGAATTAATGAGGTATTTGTTTTGTGTTTTGTATTCCTGAATGGACAAGTCACCCTTTGTTTGCTTTCCCTAGTATATATGTATTTTATTATTTATTTTTTATTTTTCCACATTGTGTAAGCTTGGTGTAAAATTGTAGAGTTTCATTTAGTAAGATTGGTGGCCATCATTAACCCTTTACTTTGTCAAATTTATGTATTTGTACTCCTCTGTATGTTGATGTGTCCAGTCAATGTTGTCATTTTACTGAACTTTGAAATAAGAAATAATTATGCATTTTTTTATGCCCACGGCAAATGAGTTGGGAGTCGCGCTGGGCTATTTTGACCTGCTGCCGTTTTAAACTATTGTCCGACAGGAATACCAATTTTTTTTTTCATGTTAATAAAGGTTAAATTTTAGTTTTGTGAAAAAAAAAAGTACCTGAGTCAGAAAATAGTTTAAAATGGTCATAGCTTGAAATCACCAACACAACTCATTTTTCCTGGGCACAAGACAGTCCGAGACCACGGTGAAGAGGGTTGATCATCATTGGACAGACACAATTTGTTTCTGTATTGTTCACTTTGTTCTCTAGTAATCAGTAATTTTTGCTGCTCAACTACAAGAACTGTGGCTGAGTCACATGTTATTTTTTATACACTATGTGTGTTATAGATCTTTTATGAAGTTTCACTTTTTAGCTTACATTTAGCTGTTTAGTAAAATTGTATTGTTTTATTTGTGAGATAGTTTAGATCATCAGCCTTCTGTTGAAGTTGTGCATTTGCATTGTTCCATAACATAAAAACTGTGAAACAAATATATAGAAGCTTCAGTTTTCAGCACTATCTAATTATTTTGTGCTTATTTCTTATTATTATAATTAATTATTTAAAAGTCCTTGAGGGACCAAAAGAAAGAAAGAAACAAAGAAAGCAAGAAAGAAAGAAGAAAACTTCTTTATCAAAAAGATTTTTATTTGCCAATTTGGTCAGTGAAGGTGGTAGTAGTATCAATTGGTATATTTCCAAGAACAAAGAAAAAACTGTCAACATCGTAGGTGGATTAAACAGCACAGATGGGCTATATCAATCACCTCTGAGGCCTCCCTTGCCCAGTGGTAGGATTAGATCTAGTGTGTCTGGCTGATGTTAAGTGTTTCTTGGTTCTTACTTAGCTTTATCGCAGTGTATTCTGTTTTTGTTTTAGAGAACCTGAAATTGCCCTTTACTTGATGTCATACCAGTGTTATTCTTTATCCTCTGTCTAACATGCATACCGGCTGATGAGTTAAATAGTTGGACAAATTGAAAAAGCAGCCAAGCCTTCAGCAAGATGATTGTTTGTTCTTGTGCCCAGGAAAATGAGTTGGAGGTCACGCTGAGTGATCTCTATTTACAGCTGGTTTTTTTCTGACTCAGACACCAACTTTTTTTTTTGGTCACAGAATGAAAATTTAACTCTTTTTAACCTGAAAAAAAAAAAAATTGGTATCTGAGTCGAAAATAGTTAAAAAACAGCCGTACATGTGACTTGAAATTTGCCCGGCATGACTTCTGACTCATTTGCCCAGGGCACAAAACATTTCGAGGACAGTAGTTTTTGGCGTCTCACAGGCGATTTTCATCATAGATTTTCAAACTCAACTTTTTAAAAAGTTTTATGATTCACCCCCAGTGTTTTGCAACATATGAATGAGAGGTGATGTGATAAATCTGACTCTTGGTAAACTATATTTAATGCATAAAAAAATCCAGTCAAAACTGATTCTTAATGCTTTGCCATCTGATATTTAGTTTGAATGTGCTTTGACTGCTGGAGATGATGTTGAGTGGGAACAATACTGATGGGACGTGATGAAAAAAGTCCAATGTCTAGGACATTGTCAGGTGTCTCCATAAATAACTTGATTGTTACAGATTTTCTTACTTCTCTTAATAATACTTTGCTCCTCCAGAATTTCATCTTCAGGTCCGTATTCAGATTCATGAACTTGTTGTACTGCAGTAGTTATCTGGGATAGAGAGAACAAAAAAAATGATTGAGGAGGAAATGACCTAATTCATTTTCTTCCTAAATATTCAAAGAAGACAAATAATTGAAAATAACTGTACCAGTTTGTCTTCTGTATACAGTAGTGTGTTATAAGGAAGATGGATAGTCTAAAAGATTGTGTTTGACAATAGGTTTTTCATTTGACTGAGTTATGAGTTAGTTTGTACATGATTTCAGCCAGTCTCATTCGCCTGCAACTCATGCATTCTTCTGGCCAGATCTGGGTATTAATTGTGAATAGTGACTGTCATACTTGGATGTATCTGTTTTGTAACTGAAAATTCCTCATTTCAAAGAGTCATAATATCCCTGCCTTAGTGAGCTGTATCATTTTCCATTTGCATAAAATCTGTGTTTTCAGTTGACATAACCCTGAGAGATTGGAAGAATGACCTTTGTATTTTGTAAGAACTGACTTTTTTTGTCCACACTTTAACTGTCTTTATGTTGAAACCTTGTTTCTTTGCATGATAACTTGCTGTTCAATTTCATTTTCTTTTCGTACTCAATGTTATACATCATTAGTAAATCATTTTTTCCCTTTTTTTTCTTTTTTTTTATGGATGGATACATCTTTACTGCCATTTTACAGCTGAAATTGGTGGGCTTTTTCAGAAATGAAATGAAACGCAGTTATGTAATTCAGTGTGAATGAAGGTCTGTGTTGTGTCTGAAAAAATTGTACACAACAAATCAGTATAGAGATTGTACAGTTGTAGATCACATTACATCCAGCCCAGTTTATCTCCTTTACAGACAACTATATCCAGCACTCAGGAAATAGTTCTAGAACAGCGAAGTAAAATATGTATTTAATAGTTTGTTGAAATGGAGAACCAGGGCCTTGTTGGTGACGACCCATTAAAGCTTTTTTTATGTGAGGAAAATTACAGGATTGCTTGACAAACAGAGAAATTTTTTTCTTTCCTTGTCTCTCTCTCTCTCTCTCTTTTTTTTTTTTTTTTAAAGAAAACCTGTGAATAGCAACTGGACATATTCTCCTCTCTTACCGTTATTAGACCAGCATTCACTTTATATACTTAGACTCGTGACTTTGGCATTATGATCCATCTGTGTAACTTTTGGTGCATTTTGTATCAAGATAGATCATGGTCTTATATGGACACTGTAATTTTTTTTTTTTTTTTTAATTCGTTGTTTGGGGGAATGTTTATATGAAAGAAATCTAAGATAGTATGAAAAGAAAAAGTCTTATTTTGTGAAACCATCAAATCTCATGAATGCTTAATTTTTGCTGTATTATATTTTGTGTGAGCTTATGGTTTAATTGTCATTCTAGAAGTGTCGTTAGGGATGTATATCAGAGGTTATAATTACAAATGCAATCAAATTGCGCACTTATGAGCAGTGGAAGGGAACTGACAAATAAAGACATTTTATTTTCAAAAGACTGTTGGAGTGATCAAGTAAGTTTTCATTGTAGACAGGACAGCTTTGCCAGTAAATGAAGTTATGTATTGTTAAATAGAATGATGGTCAAGATAAAGAGAATTGCTTGACAGCCATTTTTATTTCAACCCAGGATATGTACTCATGGTATTTGTTGGTATTAGTAACAGGTTCATGGGATGTTCTTTAAATAGATCTAAACCTTGAATTTATCTTCATCCTTGACATGGCTTCATTAGGTCAATTTAATTATTTAAAAAAGACAACTTTTGTCAGTATATTGTTGTTTCATTTTGCTGATTTTGTCTGCTAATTGCTAACGTAGAACAGAAATATTTACCAAATTAGTGACTGAATGGAACATTGGACAGTTGTGGTATTTATGGTGATGGACACGCTGATGAATGTGGTTGACCCAGACTGATTCTTTTTATAGAGCTGATGAGAATAAAGAAACAATAATGAAAAACACTTAATTTTATAGCACCTCACCTCCTTAAGGGCATGAAGGCTCTTCAGGTCTATTACATGTATCACTTCCACATATCTGTGAAAGCCTAGTTTGCCTAAAATTTACCTCCAGTGATGTTGTATCAATAACACCCACTGATAATTTTGTGTAAGTGCCATAAGAAAACTGGCAAAGTAGTTCTTTTTTTTTTTTTTGGTAGCTCAGTGATGGTTTTCTTTACATGTAGATAGAGTGGTCACCCAAGTGTTACCTTTTTTTCCTATATACGTGTATATCTAATTGTAAATGTTAGAGGGAAGATTTTGACGGCTGGACACAGTACTGATTTGCTACAAAATAATTAGAAGAAAATTAAGTATAAAGTCTAATAATCTTGTCTGTTCTTTTGTTACACTATGGCTGTGATATGTAACTGAGACTAAAAATGTAAGGGTTTGTAAGAAATATTTCTGCTGACTGTGATGATCTTGATGGTATTAATATTTTGGGGAAATGTTCATTTATTCTTCATAATTCAACCATTAAGCGGATGTGCTACAATGTGATGACTTGAGTCTTGCAGGAAAATTCTGGAAACAGATGATAGTTTTCGTCTTTTGGTCATTTTCTGATATATTATTTTTCTTGTGTTGTACATTTCCAGTGGAGCGTGAATGTGGCAGGTATTACCGAGGTCCCCCCTGTGGCCTTGCTGCCCAACTTCATAGTCCAGAAGAAAGTGCTGCGGCCATTCCGCATACAGACCAGTGGGACTATCATGGTAGGTGGACGATAGGTCATCTCCAGTCTCATGCGTCATGTTGTACTTCTGTATTCTGTCCTATCGTGAGAACAGGACGAGAGGGTCATGGTGAGATTTTTCAGAGGAAATGATATGAAATTTCATTTGCAGTGGCTCATCAATGCAGAACAAATAACTAAACTTATTGTTACTAGTTTATGATTTAACTGCTAGCTTCAGGGTCTGGAGCAAAAAGTTTCGTAGAGATGTGTTACTCTCTAAAGTTTAACCTAAATTATCCCAAACTCAGTATAACTTTTGCATAATAGGGTGATGTTGTTCAGAAAAGTGAAAGAGACTGCCCATCTATCCACCCTCACTTTGCTTTTGTTTGCCTTTTATACCTCATCATCTCCTGGTGCCCTGCTGTATGAGACTGACTTTTGTTGTATTACTCCATACTTTGTGAGCCACAGGAATAGAAAATGTTTATACAGTGCTTATCCCTTGTAGGATGTTCGTATTTTGATATCAGTTGTAACCCCGATAGATCCAGTGGAAACACCCATATGCCATGTATCTTCTCAACTTCTCAAGGCAACAGCCTATTCTCACAGTATATACTTAGGAACCCATTTTATCCTAGACTCCTAGACGGTGTCTGGAAATATATGTAAGTTGTCTTTCACAAGGACAAAATGAAATCATTTGATTGATCATAGGTCCAGCATTCAGTGAATTCAGATATAATTGGAATCTGTGCTTGTAGTAATGGGGATGGTGAAGAACAGCACCTTTGCTAAGATATCTTAGATACCACGGCGGCTTAGCTTTTGATGCTGTTCTGCAGTGGCACTACAGTTGTTATCAGCTGAGACAATGTTGCTTAAATCATTCTGATGTTGTTTGTGATATTTTTGTCTCCATGTAGGTGTGACTGTAGCTTACCTATGTACTGTACTTCATAAACTGAGAATGATATTTCTGTTTGAGGAGAAGTAAAATTTATCTTATCTTATCTTATTTGTGATCCTAACTCTTTCTGGCCCAAGTTTTTTCCTCTGTTTGCCAGTTTTTTTGTTTTTTTTAATGAAAACGATTTATGTATGGCATTCTAAAGTTCTTATCCTGATGATTCTATAATATGAACTTTCAGGTTGGAAACAACAAATGTATTGTAAATATCACTCTACACTCCCAGCCATGTGCTAGGTATTGCGGTTTAAACCATCAGACAGTCCCACTATCTGACTGGTTTTAGAGAGCTAAAACACGTAACCATAACTTGGTGTGCGCAGTGTGTTAAGTTGTACCTTATTTGTTCAATCCCAGGCTGGGAAGCTTGCACTGGAGCGGGGCTGGGCCATCAACATTGGAGGGGGTTTCCATCATTGCTCAGGGGACAGAGGGGGCGGTTTCTGTGCTTACGCAGACATCTCTCTGGCCATCAAGTTTGCCTTCAACAAGATTGAAGGTGTCTCCAAAGTCATGATCATAGATTTGGATGCCCATCAGGTGAGAACATTGTACTAAATTAATTCTGATAAAGAACATGTGAGAATTGACACTTTCAAAATGATAAATAAAATATTGAATGCCTTTAATTTTTCAGGTGTTTCCTTCAATTTTGGACTGACATTAAGTGATGTGTGAGAATGAGATGATCACAGAAGTGGTGACAACTTTTGCATCTTATTCTAGTACTGTTTTCATTAAAATGAAGGCATCCCAATGAAAATATAGAGTTATGTAACAATAGTAAAATATATATCAGAGTTAAAGTTGTGTTATGAGTGTTGGTATATTAAAAGATGTGATTCCCATGAATACAAAAGCACAATCTGTCTATGATCACACAGAGGCAGTGTTAGCCTCACCCAAACCCTATTGCCCCCCGATAAACATTTTTATAGATAATATTGTCTACTATCTCAGGGCAACGGCCATGAGCGAGACTTTATGGATGATCCCAAGGTCTACATCATGGATGTCTACAACAGAAGTATTTATCCACATGATGGCTTTGCAAAACGTAAGCATTGTTTTCCTCTGTATCTGTTTTGTTTTATTGGAGGGAATACAGAGACTGATGGATGGAAATTTGAAAGGAAAAAAAAAAAGACAAATCATCAGTACTCATAAAGATGGAGTAAATGAAAATGAGATGTAAATCTATGGAATAGAGAGCTGAGAAAGGCAGTTGTCATAAGTTGTGATATGTGATCAAATTGTTGAAGTGCTCGAAAAAAGAGGGAGATTCTATTGTTGTGTGTGACCAGGAAACTATACCAGATTTTTCTTTATAGGTGAGTGAAAATTTGAAGCCAAAATTGTAAACAGAAAAGTTATGAAAAACAACAAAAAAAGCATGTAGAGATTGACAAGGGTCAGGAGAAGAATTTTACAGAACTTGAGAGCTGGACTACAGGTTGTTCTGGCTGTGAATGTGAAGGTGGATCTCTCAGGAACCTCACTGCACTCAATTTGTAGGCTTGTACATGTACTGTAATAATATAAGTCTTACTCACCCAGTGCCTGATTTGGGCTCTATTTGCTATTTCAGTTTGGGTATTGGGTTAGATATTGCTGAAAAATGAAGTCATCATGGTCTTATATATCTGTGCGTTCGTCTGGAGAGGGGGAAGAGGGCAGTTGGTAGGGGCTGTACTTTCCAGTACATATGAGAGACCACTTGTGGATGTACCTTGTACTAGAGGTAGCACTAAAGTGATAGATGTGGTGCAGGTAACACTGTGTGCATTAGAGAATTGATCTATGGAAGGCCATTGTCACCAGCATCCCTTTTGTAGGCTTTCAAGTAGTTTGTAGTGAATTTAGAAAAACTGT
>JBCAUA010698976.1:0-15392 GCA_038406235.1 Peronia verruculata
CAGAACCCGCGTTTCGATCCCGGCCTGTTTTTCTCCATGAGCAGACGCCATACCCATTGAGCCACTGCGTCCCCCACTGGTCCGTCCGATTAGCAGCCACCAATAGGTAGGCGGCTGTCGCAGAAAAAAAAAATGTAAACCAAGTGAATCTGTCAAGACTGTCACATTCCGACGGGATTTTTAAATGTGAACATGTGGTTGTTGTTTTTCACTGGCACCTGTGAAGAAAATGCTTGCTTTATGAAGGTGGTAAAGGAGAAGAAATTTATCAAGCCGTTCGATGTCAGTACATCCAGTTAATAAGCAAAGGAATACAAAATTAATGGTGAATGTCATCATTTAATGCGTCGGCTGCGCAACGATGACTACAAATTCAAAAATTGTGTGGGAGATAGGGAAAGAGAGAGAGAGACAGAGAGAGAGAAAGAGAGAGAGAGAGAGAGAGAAATTAGGGCTTACGTTTGTCAGGCAAACTTGAATTTAAAAACACAATAATAATAATAATAATTAATCACGTTAGGTCTATAGGAGAAATCCGCTCTTCCAATTCTTATTTTTGGTCGCTGATTTCACATCTGTTATACAAACATTAAAAAAAGAAGGGGGGGGGGGGTAATTTTTGCGACTTTACGCTCCGCTTGGGCTATTTTTAGACACGTGCAGGGAGGTAAATACAGTTCGTCCGGCTAGTCGAAAGAAATGCAACATGCCGAACTTCAGTCTGACTGACCTCTGCCAGTCGGCGACAGTCGGAGGTGACTATAATTACACCGTCCGTTTTGTCTATATTTTCCTTCTTGCACCACTTCATTGTCGCCGATTTTTGCCGGATTGACGGACCAGTATGTTTTCGGGCTAGTTCCGTAACGCACGTGTTGTCGGTTTCGATTATCATAATTACCGTACTTTAACGAGGGGAAAACGTTGTCTTTCTATAAATAAACGTCGTCTATTAGGCTAGCTTACATGAATATTTTTCAGTTAAGGCAAAATGTGAAAGAAATTTGCCCTTAGGAAATAAAAGAAATTCATTTATAGCAAACGTATTTCAGATAAGCTTATTTCAATTTCTTTCTTTCTTTCTTTCTTTTTTTTTTTTAATTTAAGGGGAGGGGGGAGACTTTAGTGTTAAAAAATTAACACGAATGTCGCAGTTTTGACAACCTGCTTGTGATTCACGGTGGGATGTCAGCCCCTCAGCATAATAATACTCCTAATCCTCGCTATGGCACTGGTTGACAAACACATTATCATACATATGCTTATTGGTCCTGACTTATCTCCCCCGCCCCCCCCCCAGCTTCTATTTTTCCCTCACCCCTATGGTCAGTTTTGATATAGAGATTTGTTACGTATTTAAGTGTGGGAGTGCGTACGTGTGAATACCTGCTTGTGAACGCGAAGATCATCCTTATCATTGCGTGAAGTAAAGTCAAGTCACATTAATTGTCTTGGCGACTAGTATTCGAAGCCAGACCATAGTTTTCATACGGTTACGGTAAATTTACGCCTTTCAACTCGCTACGGATGATTATCTCGGCGGTAGCCTCCCTGTTTTTGGTCTACTTCATCTTTCAACTTCCCGAGGGTGTTATTTTCGACCTAGGCTAGTTTCCCTGTCTAATGCGACTTAGCTATTTATAGATCAGTGGGGAAATCTTTGATGAGATCGAGTCTACTTCCGGATATCCTACTGGGCCGAGACCTGTCAACTGTAAGCGTAACGCTAGGCCTAACACACCATCGTTGGTTCTAACCAGCGTCTACTGCTTTTGACCGAAATTACGTTTAAAAACTGAAAGGAAGATGATACGTATTGGAAACAAGATCCAGATCTAATGAAGAAAGAGAACGTGAGTAAAACAGACTGGGAGCTTCATTTATGACAATTTGCAAGGCGTCGTATACGATCCAGAATTCGGACGCGTACTAGGCCTAACGTGCAGAGTACTAGAGTAGACTAAATTAACATTGATCCGATTGGTTAGACATTCTGGATTTATGTTGAGAAGGAAGTACTCAAAGATTAAACTTACTCACTTCCTCGTGGTGTATGGAAATTTCCCCCGTTTCTATAAATGTAGAATCTAGATCTAGATTAGTAAGACTAAGAGTAGATTTCTACTAACCTTTTTTTTTTTTTTTCCCAAAGTCCAGAACAACCTGTCAGTCATGGAATGAATAATTTTTTCATTGGAACAATTTATTCGAATAAATTAATATTTTAAATTCAAGTTGAACATTTTCAGAACAACCACTGGTGCTGTTCTGTTATTTACAAAATTGTATTGTCTTGTCTCTTGTTCATTTCTTTTGTCACATGATCACCGCACACTGAGTTTTGTTCCATCCTTCAAAAATATTAGCCTATTGTTTGGTTTGAGCAGTAGGATTGGGCATGGTGGGAGTTCAATATACAAAGTGTAAGAATATGTTCGATTTGATCCATGTGGTTGTCAACCAATACTTTGATCATTGTTTTCCTAGAGTTATTTGAAGTCAAAGTCACCATTTTAGAAGTTATCTATTAAGTTAAATTTGAAAGAAATAGATCAGATGTCACAGTGACTCTGTGTTTTGAATGGACTGGTCATTTTGAACATTTGAACGTCAAATTTGAACATTACATTCAGAAAGTGAGGAGTCATATTATGATAATAGACTGAAGTTGACAGACAATGAGTAATTCCTTAGTAAGTTTAGGAAATATCGTCCACCAGTATTCAAAAATGTTTATGTTGATATCAAGATTTGTTACACTTTTGGTCATCTGTGATGAAATTAAGTAAGCGCATTGATGAACTAGATATAACATTTTGTTGCAAAAATCATGATTTTCAGTACTGGGAGGGCTTTGAATGAAAATCCTCTTGATATTTAATCTCTTCCAGAAGGTGACAATATACCACACAGCCTGAGGACAAGAGCAGGATGGCAAATGTTAACAATTTCAATAATGAAGTTTTTCCCTCAGTGGATGCAAAAGTTTCAGTCCCTTTACCAGTTGAGGAAGAAAGAGACCTTTACAGGTGATACTGAGTTAGAAAATTATAAGCAGACATTTGTTTCATAACCGCAACATAACTCAGACAAGCAGATGAATTCGTAGTTATTATGTTAACATGTTGTCTAGGTTTTAATCTGGTTTGTTTTGATCTGGTGTGAGTTTGAATGATCGTGTCAGTTACATAATTGTAATGTTCATTTCTTACATCTTCAAAACTCATGTTATCTGATCACGGCACTTTAATTACAAGCACTAAAACTATAGCTTTTTGTATGCTAGGTACACAAGGGCAGAGATTATATTTCATTATGCTAAATTTTCATACAATTTAAAGTTTGATGTTCTAATTTTGTAGGATTTTGGGCGGTAGAAGAGTTGTGTTGACAGATTTGTTTCTGTAAAAATTTGAGGGTATTCCTCCAATGCATGGTCTGTTGTTCTTAATCATGATTGTTATAAATAACAGTGCTGAAGCAGGATGTGAAATTTAGAAATATACAGGAACTGATTAAGCTGATGGGCTTTTTGAAGCTGAACAAGAAAAGGAGGGTTTTCCCACAAGCAAAGCGGAAGTCCTTATTGTGCCTGGGACACCACTTGAGGCACTTTTTATTTGTTGCTATTCATGATTTTACCATTCTCCACCATGGTCTGCTTGTCTGATTCCTTATTTTTCAGACATTCAAGTAGAAATTTTGATGTAATTATTCAATCTTGGTGCTTAAAAGTCTATAAATATTTTTGATACCCAAGTTAGACCACAGGTCTTTAAATCTGTGTCATGCTTTCATTTTGTATATATACAGACAGCGCTTCTTTGCCTTGAAAGTCGTATTGAAAGATCTCCAACAGCAGCTGACCCAGTACAAGACGAGATGTGCAGGTGTAGACACAGTGGCCCTCATGCTGAAAGAGTCAAAACAAGAGGTTGTGAAGCTCACTCGACAGAACAAAGCTTTCGAAACTGCCGTAGCAAATCTTCAGAACAGACTCTCCACAAATGGTTTATCTAGCAGGTATCTTGCTTGCTGTTTTTCTCTGATATGCAATGGAGGATTTGTCTTTTTCTGTTTTCATTTACAGTGCCCATCTGCGTAACAACACCCAATTTACATACTGTCCAGGGTCCCTTTGATAAAGAAAAAACATAAAATAAAGGGAACAGATTAAAAAAAAGGGGTGGGGGGGGAATGACCTCTGAGAATGAAGTGGTATTATGTGAAAATTTTCATTCGTTTGTCAGAGAAGATTGTCACAAGTCAGCCTGAGTTTTAGTTAAAACATTCAAAATAAGACACAAGATTTAAAGGCAAACGTGTGTATTTACTTTGGAAAATGCCATCTCATATTTTTTTCTATTTCAAGGTACGATGTAACGAAGATTATTGGTGTTAACAAAAACAAATTTTTTTTGCTGTGGACATTAATTCAATGTTATGATTTTTTTTTTTTTTTTTTGTCACAGCTTAAGTATTGACGAAACTGAGCTCTTTGTACCCGGAGCTTCTAAACAAACACTCGACAATCTTGCTCGAGAAAATGCTAGGTTGCGTGGTCTTCTTAAAGCGGCAGAAGCTCAGAGCGGGAAGAAAAGCACAGAGGTAAGTAATGGAATCAGCAGTGTCACAACAATGAAATTTACTGTAAAAGAATAACAATAGTTTTTGTATCCACTTCTATGATCAAAAGAAAAGAAAAATCATCCATCAAATATAAAAAAAAACAAAACCCTCAAATGATCTATCAAACCAGACCAGAAATATTATCATGATTATGTGAATGTTTTATCCTTTTAGCACAGAAATATCGGGCAAACATATCAGTGCTAAAAGTGAAGCAAGATAATTAAATGTATTGGATGAATTTGACATTTTTTCTCTCCACCAAAATATACAATGCCATCTGAGCAAATCTTTAACATTTATTGAAGACATCCATAGCTCACAAAAACATATTAAGGTGCACGTCATTGCTATGAAGTTAATAACATAAATGGAAAAATGAAATGTGGTCAAATAAATCTGCCAACAGTGACACAATTCAACAATCAATAATGTCACCAACGATGAAGAGGAAGTGATTCACTAGAGTTGAATCATTGCCAAGTCTTGAGCTGTTTTATCAAAGGAGGAAGTTGAAAGTATTTTGTAGATCACTTTATTCATATTATGACACACATTAAAACATTTTCACATAGATCCTAGGGTAAGGCAGCTCGTCAACTAAAAGACCAGTTGTTTATAAAAAAAACTTGCCTGCAATACTCGGTTTGAAACTTGTTTCATGACAGCTTTGGTTTTATCTTGTCTCTTTCACATTTCAGGATGCACATTCGTGGAAAGCCAATGCTGAAAATTTGGAGGAGCAAAACAGTCAATTGAAATCCCAGTTGTTGGAGATTGAGGGAACCAAAATGAATATGGTTATGCAATATGAAGAAGTGATCAAGAAACTGAAGGATGAGCATAAGAATGCAGTAGACGGGCTGGTGCAAGAATTGAATCAGTACAAGGATGGGAAGAAGCAAATCAACAGACATAACGAAGAGAAAACAGAAATGGAGAGAAAATCCATGGGATGTCAGACGGAAAAAGTGGAGCCCAGTAAGATTGAGGAAATGAGGAAAACACTTCAGCTTCTCTGCAGTCAGTGCTTTGAACTGGACCAGGATTTAGAGAATGCGCATCTCGCTTTGAAACGGGAAGAACAAGATGATGCAGCTGAGAAAGAGGCAGTAAGTTTATCCTTAAAGTTTGAATAATTTGTGGTGTCTGCACTGAAATGTTGAGCTGTTAATTAATGGTCATAGCATGGTCTAGGAACAGTTTCTATAAAAATTCAGTTTCGCAAATGAAGATGAAATTTGAATGACTATAAAATTCTTTCAGTGATAAAAATACTGATGGCAATATCTTTGAAAAAAAACATGTCAATAGCACCGAAATGAAATTACTTTTAAAGACACAACTAAAGTGTTTTTGATTTGTCTTTTTTTTTTTTTTTTATATAATATATAGAAGTAGCATTCCAAGTTTTTGAATCAGCTTTCTTTAGTTTACATTGAATGAAAACAGGAGTTTGATAATCTTTATAATTGTTAAAATGGATGTCATATCATGTAGCACACAGGGATGTCAAATTTCTTACTTTAGTAGGATTTCCTACTTTTTGGCTGTCAGTAATTTTTCTTTTGGCTCCAATTCTGGTATTATTTACCTTTAACCTTTTCACATCGGCATGGTCATGGCTCTCGCCATCCCACTGAACGTTCCTATTCTGTGGTGGCTATCCCGTGTAAACGCACTAATTTAGGGTGTTTTTGAAAATTCATCTGATACGGCTATGAAACAAAGTTTGGTATCACTGAAAAGGTTTTTCAGAGTAGAAAACAAAGAACATGCATTTGTCACGTTTACATGTTCAGAGCAATTACCATAGCAACAAAAAGAAGATGGCCGATAGGACATAAATAAAAACACAAAAGAGTCTAAAGGCTGTGCCACGTATTCAAACAAATCTGTTTCATAGTCGTAATCACTCTCTCCTTGTCCTCTTCGTCTCCCGATCCTTCAGTAAAAATCATGTCAATAACTTCACACAGTGTAGGCATCTGCCTTGCAGATCTTGACCTGCGTGTCGCCATTTCCACTAGATTTGGGATTTGATACAAAGCTAGATCTAGTTGTCTCCAAAAAGTCGTAAATCAAAATAATTTTACTGAGGCACCCATTATATAAACGCATTAAAATTAAAGGGTAAGCCTCTGAAATATATCGCTATGATTTAATGTTTACAAACAGGATAAACAAACCCAAAAAATGCGACAAACCTATGCCCGTGCTCGAGAGGCGCAGGGTGGCGTAAAGGTGTGTAAAAACCAGCCACGCCTCTCAGGCGCGCAGTGTCTCAATCGGTTGTAAGACGGCCCGTGCGCTGAGGGCGCAGGGTGATGTGAAAAGGTTAAGGCCGTTTTTAACTATTTTCCGACTGAGATCCACAAAACAAAACAAAATTCATCCTTTGGTAACCTGAAAAAAAAAAAATTGTTATCTGAGTCAGAAAATAGTTAAAAACGGCCGTAACTCGGGATAGCACAGAGCAACTTCCAACTCATTTGCCCTGGGCACAAGAGATATTTCACAAGGTTTGCTAAATCTAAGCCTTTACCAAGCTTCAACATTTCACAAGTTTGCCAACTCCAAGTTGACACCAAGCTTCTATAGTTCACATGTTTGTCAAATCCAAGCCCACACCAAGGTTCTACATATTACAAGTTTCTCTGTCCAAGTCTGTCACATCCAACATATCCCTATGCTTTTGCTTCAGGTTAAGGATTCACCGTGCCCAACTAGACTTGGATTTTGACTTGCTTTGACCTAGCCTAGCTTTGGAAAGAGCATAATCGCAGAGCAACAAGGTTTTATCTCCTGAACCGTCTCTAACGTAACACAAGCTCTCAGATATGTGATATTTGTAGCTGTCCTTTTTATACTGATGGACTTGAAAATGATTTTACTGACAGACTTTAAAAACACAACTCTTGATATATAGAATCATTTTCAAGTGTTGTGTTTTTAAAGTCTGTCAGGAGAATCATTCTCAAGTGTTGCATTTTTTAAGTCCTTCAGTAAATATCTGAAATGTCCACTCTTTTGACACTGGTTTTATGCCGGTTACAGAATTTTGCTAAGGGCATGCGAATAGGTCTGATGATTTTTGGGTCACAGAAAGAGAGACAGTGTTGAGATTTTTTGGTATTGCCAATGGAAAATTTTTAAAATTATTTTGTTTTGCCAAAATAGTAGCCAGGAGAAAGTGATCATTTATCTTTGCTTGCATTTGTTCAGGAGATAAAGCTTTGAATATCTATAGGTGGATAATTTGCCCATCTCTGCCTTTCCTCCCCATCTCCCCTCCCCAAATACAATAAACCTACAAGTACTAACGCAAACCATATTGATATTTAATATTCCTAGTCAAGCCAGAGTTTGACGAGGAGACACTGCCGGAGACGGTGGAAATCCAAAAAGGCGCCAAGACCAGCCTCAACTTCACGGCCAATGCGAACCCGCCGGCCGTGACCTATGTCCTGTCCAAGGAGGGCACTTCCACCCTGCCCTCTCACTTCCAGCTGGCCAGTGGCATCCTCAACATCTCCAACATTGCCAAGGGAGATAAGGGCCGTTACACGATCAAGGGAACTAACAACGAGGGACATACCACCTTCAACTTTTCCATCGTTGTCAAATGTAGGTGGACCCAGTTCTTACTCGGGTGTAGTTAGTGGCTTCAAAAATTAGAGTAGAAAACATTATGTATTCACTGCTTACGCTTCATAAACAAAATAATGTATTTTAAGAGCAATAACCATCTCAGGCTAATCTCTGTCATATTCCTCAACCTAGCGCAGTCCTCCACTGGGCTATACTCATCCTTCTCTCTGACAGACTATTAGACCATTGACTCTAATTTTTATCCTTTTTTTTTTTTTTTCTATTCAGCCATAACAGGTGGACTCACTGAAGAATGTGTTGTTTATTTGCTATTTACAACCAAAAAAAAGATTGATAGAAATCTCAGCAAACACACAAAGAACTGTCACTTCTTGTCTTCACTTCTTTGTAGTAAGTCTGTGGGTGAAAGGGAGATATCTGTTATCTGTCCCTCAGTCTGAATGTCAGAGAGTGGGAAAACCACAGATGACCTGACAACCAGCTCTCTCTCTCTTTCTGTCTTCTCCGACTCTCTCAGGACATCTCTCAGGCTTGTTCATTCAAGGACATTGTCCTCCCATCTCTGCCTCTGTCTGCCTCACCTTCTCCCTCCCTCCACTGTGCCTTGCTGGATTGTCTTTGCAAGTTCTGATGATCTTTGAACATGGCAAGACCATTTCCATTTGAGAGGGGAAACAATAATGTCTCTTTATTCATTCTATCATCCTGTAAAGATCCACTGTGACCAAGCCTCTTTTGCATCCATAACCATCTCAGTGGACCGATTTCTTTCCCTTCTGTCCAGAATGTTCCAGACAACAAGAATTTATTTTTCCTTTTACATGCTGAGTTCTGATATTGTTCTTTTTCCTCCTTCTATTGAAGGTCTTATTCAAGCTCGCAGGGTTTGGTGATACCCATTTGGCAAGTTTGCAGAGTTGTTTGTATTCATGCGTTCATTGTTGCCATAACTGGATTTCTAAATAATCTTTGTAGCTGTTGATCTCCACATCTGACAGAATATGCGGACATTGTCATTGTTCTGCGGGAAAAGAGGAAATGGCTATTTTCTCCAGCTCTAACTCTGATTTATGATTGTGCCTTGTCTTTTTGCATCCTCAGATCCTGCAGAAATTATAGACATCACAAACCGATTGTCGGTGAATGAAGGGGACATGGCTGTCTTCTCCTGCAAGGTGGATGCCAACCCTCTGACTGCTGATATCGTCACCTGGTCACGGGCTGACTTTGACATGAGCCGAGCCAGGACAAAGATAGAGGGCGACACGGGTTATCTGTCCATCAGCGACCTCACCCGGGAGGACAGTGGAACTTTCAAGTGTGCAGCAGACAACAAGATTGGCTCTCCCTCCACTAAGACCACAAAGCTGATTGTGAAATGTACGTCTTGTTTACGGAACTGACTGCTATCATTAGCTCCGAATTCAATTCTTTGTCTTTATTTCTTGCTTATACCACATCAGGGATGTATTAACAGCTGAGACAATCTTGAATGAAAAAGTGTCATGTAGAACCTAAGTACCAATCAATTTGGAATTATCGGATGATTGTGAAATATGTCTGTGTGTCATCAAAAAGATATCATGATCTCAGTTCTCTCTTGCCCTATCTCCATTTTTTCACATTTTAGAAAACTGACGTTTTATGTTTAGCAACTGTTTTTGCATATAGGAGATAAAACAAAATGATGTTCAAAATCTACCTGTTTGGGCGAGTGATTGGTGAAATGATTACATTATAAGGTAGATTTACTGTCACCCTTCCATATAACATATATATCTCCAAATAGCCCAAAATTGAAGATAGAGCAACAAGGAGCTAAGCCTGCGGTATGTTTGATGTAAGTAATTATTTAATTGAGTGCTGTACAGCATGATCTATATACTTGTATTACTTGTAGTAATGGGTCGTTCATCAAAATTCCAACTCCGTCCCAAGTAATGTGTGTGTGTGTGACCTCATCCTTTCTGCCTCCAATCTGAGCTGTTTACTCTCCTGCCAACAGTTGCTCCAGTGATAGACAAACTGCCAGAGATCAGCCGCTCGGCCGGAGAGAAAGGCAGCACAGTCACACTGAAGTGTCTGGCCCAGGGGGCGCCGGATGTCACTATCACCTGGACATGGGTAATATATATATAAATATATAAATATATATATATATAGATAATATTGTTACCATTATTAATGGCACATCTACTTTTTATGTGTGGTTGTGTATGTACAAGAAGATAATATGCAACTGAGTGTATGATTAATATTTAATATTATGCTTAATTTTTGCAATTTGTTTATATGATTTTGAACCTAGTTCGTTTTTACATTGTACAAAAAAATGTCTACCTTCATGGAAAAAAAAGTTATATAAAAGTTTTCCATTTTTTTTTTTTCTATTATTTTGATGTTGTCCAGAAAAACGAGCCACTTCGCACCAGCACAAAGTACAAAATTGAAACAGACAAGTCTGGATTGATTAACTATGAGAGTAGGCTGCAGGTCAAGAACTTGGAGGTTGATGACTACGGGGCGTACGTGTGCACGGCCACCAACAGCAAGGGGAGTGACTCTCACAGCATAACTCTGACAGGCACCAGTAAGTGGGTCCTCTCATAATATAGAGTAATGGGTCAAAAGATGTCTTGTGTAGTCTGCATGTGAGGAATGGAAATGCAGACAATCCTAAGATGAGATATTAGTTTTGAGAATCATTTCTTGATGTGATGAGATGCGACACGATGAAATCAAGCTCTCGTCAAATTTTGAGCATATGGAGTTATTGGTATCACTTTGAGACTGTTCATTTCCCTTCCTGTGTGTGAACAAATTTTTGTTCTACCTTACGTAGGAGTCAAGATATGAGCAATTAAAGATGATGGGAGTGACCTGTTGATGTAGCTGAATTTAGCAAGAAAATGGTCCATAACTTTTATTTATCCCTACTAGGCCATGCCACTAAATTACAACCTTTGGACTTTTACTCAATCTAATTTAGCAAATTTAACTGTGAAATACTTTCATAGATTGATATGGAAGGGTTCAGTAAAGAAAAATAAAATTGCGTTGTTGAAAATTCATTCATTGTTGAAAAACATGTGATTTCTCAGTTTGACAAGTGCCAGATTTCATCATGCAGTGTCTCATATATAGTTCTTTGATATTGACTCAACTAAACTTTGGACACAACACTAGAGATATTTCAGTTATTCTTTTTGTTGTTTTTTTTTCATTTTTGCCTTTTTTTTTTTTCACCCTGACAGGACATATTTAAAAGGCTGTGGATTCTTGTGCTGTCTATTTTGTTGTTATCAAAAAAAAACAAATTCTGTTCTTTGGTTTTGGTCCATCATCACACAAAGTAGATCTAGATCGAAATCCAGCACCATCAGTTACGCGTCATTCAACAGTTACACTATTACAATAACAAACCACATATGACACTGATGTCAGACAACCCGAAAGCAAAATTTTGTAATCTTTATTTGCTTTTACAACTTGATTCTAACAGATTATAACGGAATTCTATCACATCTGTCACACTTGTTCTCGACATCGTTGGAGTTTACTGAGTACAAAGCTCCCGTGAGATGCAGTAAATAGTTCGCCAGAGTGATCATTCTTTATGAAAACATGGTTAATTGACCTTGCAACATAGTCTGGATGTTGAAAAAAAAATTGCAATGTAACCACCAAGTTGTCTCACTATTGATTGTGAGTGTGTAAACCGGGAAACTGAGATATCTCGGTATTTGTCCTTCCAGCTTTATATTATGAATTTTTCAAAATTTTCTAGCAGAAGTGTTTTTTTTTTTCCTTCCCTGCAGTGCTTGTTTCATATTTCATGTGCTTGACAAGTAATTCATCTGGCTGAAAAATGGTACATTCCATATTCAAGTATGTTATCGACACACACACACATCTCGACCCTTCAGAGCTTGGTCATTCTGAGATTAGATAACCAAGTGTTTTTAATACATTGTGATCTATTCTCCTCCCAGGTAAACCGTTTCCACCCTACCACATTGAGTTTGTCAACGCCACCTCCAACAGCATCACCTTGACCTGGAAACCAGGCTTTGACGGAGGGTTGCCGCAGTCCTTCCGAGTCCGCTATAAGCCAGTGGATGCCAGGGGATACGTGTACGTGGACGTAGAGCCATATGGAGCCACCATCTACAAGATCAGAGGTGATGGTGATTCTTTTAGTATGTTAGAAACTATTGGACTTATCCTGATGTCAAAAATGTGAACAGATTTTTCATTACAACATGTAACAAAGGCACATGTCTTTAGGCAGATCAGTGGCTTGATATTTCTGAGTTTAATGCCAGACAAATCTCCCATCTGCAGATCAATGAGTGAATGAATTTGCTTGAGTTGGTGATAGCTAATACCGTTTTGTGGATATGAGGAAAGATAGAAATGTCATGTTGACCTCAATGTCATTCCCACCTTCCAGGTCTTGAGTTGGGAACTCAATACGAGATGACAGTTCTGGCCTTCAACAGCCGAGGGGAGAGTGTCTACCAGGCAAGGGGCATCACTGCCAAGACATCAGGTACGATAGTAGGGGAGACAAACACTTGCACTATTTTACAAAGGGAGAAAGCAACTCTTATTTTGTCAGTTTGAGCTTTTTTTTATCCTCTCTAGCATAATCTTCAACTTAGATCTTTTCTCGGTCTAAAAGTAAATAAGAGAACATTTTCTATGCTCAGTTTCTTCCCTAAAAATGTGAATGGGAACACAAAGGTTTGCCCAACTTTCACTGTCAGTCAAATCAAAACCTAATGTTTTGGTCAACTTAGAGTAGCTCAGGGCAAATGCATCATAAGTTGCGGCAGGCAATTTTGAGCTACGGTCATTTTTAACAATTTTTTCACTCAAATACCAAATTTGTTTAAAAGGTTCAATTTTTGATATGTGGAAAAAAAAAAAAAACACCAATTAGGTCTCTGAGGGGGACAATAGTTAGGAAAGGACTGTAGCACATATTGGCAAGCACGACTTCCGACTCATTTGCCAGGGGAATGCAAAACACATTATTTCTCACAGGAAGTATAAAGTGTTTATTGTGGAAAGAAAGAAAATTCTCACCCCCTTTCTCAGTTCTCAGATATACTGTTTGTGTCTTAGCGCATGGCAAAGGAGATCATCTCAAATCTTTGACCTTGTTTTTCTTTTCATTGTCTTTCAAGTCACATGTTCATTGACGCAGCATTAGACCACCTTGACCAGCCCTTTACGAATAGTTCGGCACCAAATTTTGACTTTTGAGCTGACACATAGCGTGTAGTGTCCACATGTACGTTAAGGACATCATATGGTCTTTTTGTTTGACTACGCTAACTTTATGACTTTGTTCGACCATGTGAGTCCATCACCACAACAAAGTGACTGTCTCTGCCTTGCTGTGAGTGGAATCAAAGTGCCTTTACAAGAATATTTCACTTGTAGTTGTTGTTGCGACGCTGTTTATCATCAGTTCCTTCCGCATAGGCATAACTGTTTGTAAGAATACACTGCCCATGATCATGCCAAGCAAAACCAGAACAAATGCAGGGATAACTTGACAAAGATTAGGCAAGTTTTGACAGCACAAAAAGTTTAGAAATCAAAATATATCACAAACTAGTAACAACAGCTGCCAAATGTAGGCATATCTCAATTAGAATGATCGTGTTTAGATCTTACAGTGGATGGGAAAATGAAAATTTGAAAATAAAAATTTCATGTTATAAGGTTCAGCATTTTTTTGTTTTGTCTGTGTGTGTGTGTGTGTGCGTGCATACGTGCATGTGGGGAAGGGGGGAGGAAGGGGGGGTCCATACAGCTGTATGGATGGAATAAGCCACATAACACAGATCTGATGGGTGACAGGAGATGGAAAAAAAAAATAAAAATTTCATGTTATAAGGTTCAGCATTTTTTTAACCTTTTTTTTTATTTGTCTATGTGTATGCGTACATGTGTGTGTGGTTGTGGTTGGATGGCTTTTGTATGCTACGTAGTGCAGAACTGATTCTGCTATGTCAATCTAACCACTACAAGTATGTCTGTGTGGACAGATGTGGTGTCACCAGCTGATATCTCCACCTCGGAGCTCCAAGGGACAGACGAGATCCCCGTCATCATCATCCTGGTGGTCTGCATCGTCGGCGTCTTCATCCTCACCCTCAACGTCGGCCTCATCCTCTTCTTTATTCGGCGCAGGAAGAAGAGAATGGAAGGTGCGCAAATAGGTGAACATCGATTCTTGTTTTCTTTGCTCTGGCTATGGATTGACAGCTAGTGTAGTCTGGTGGTTGGGTCCACCCACTTTCTAATGGTCAACTGACCGTCGTTATAATATTTGAATTTGCAGCAGTGTGATTGCTTAGGATTGTAAACAACGTGTGTGCAATTTTTTCCCCCGGATACACTGAATATTCAGAGGCTAAGCTTTGTCAGACTCCGATGAGTGAAATATTTTGCTTGCTGGCTTGATCCCTTATATTGTGTACTGGCTTGGTAATGAAATTTTGAAACTTCTACCCACACTTCTCTACTTGTGCACACAAAACATGCAAATTCCTGCTGCCTATGCTATTGCTTTACCATGGCTATATATAATTTGTAGGGTTTTTTTTTTTCCTTAGGTCACCGTCAAATTATTTTTAGCCTCCTATAACACAAAAAGTATCTGCCCAGATATGAGAAAAATTTTACACCTCCTATGAATATTTCAACAAAAATTGTACAAGTTGCATGTTCTGGAAGCTCATTGTTTTTTCTGTCTGACTTCTCTCCCCTGCCTCAGGTGCCAGCGACACTACCAGTCACACCAACACGTTCGAGTTGTACGGCAGCACCACAAAGGGAGACCACACTCTCTACCCAGCTCCCTCCGATGACACCCGCAGTTACGGCACTTACGACAAGAGCATGGACGACTTTTCAGACGATTACATTCGAGAATATGACGTAAGTATTTACCAAACCAGAGACATTTCTCAAAGTCAGACCTTTTGGACCAATCGCGGGCTTAGGATTTTTTACCTCATCTTTATTTTATCTACTTGTGTTCATTACCATGTCTTTAACAGGAGTCATCTTGTGTTTTCCATGGACAGTTAACTGCTGTGCTTTAGGAGGGGGGGGGGGGGGGGGGGGGGGGG
>JBCAUA010699087.1:0-15392 GCA_038406235.1 Peronia verruculata
GAATTTCACAGGACACCAGTTTAGCCTTTTAACTTGAAAACCTCCCCCCCCCCCCCACCCCCATCTCTCTCTCTCTCTTTCTCTCTAATTCACTCTGGCCTCATCCTTGTTACAAGGATTGTGCTTTATGCCATCAGTTTCATTTCTATATCTTGGTCTACTCATTTCTGTCAAAAAAGATATATACACAATATTTACAAATTAAGCCATCACTCCTTCCTCTCTCCCTTGAAGCAACAGAGACCATACTATGTGCTTCACATAACAAGCATTCATAACAGGCAGTTCTCTATACACAATAATGCCTTATACATATGTTGAGTTACAATCTTAATTTACATCAGTCATTCATTTTATAAAAATGAAATCAAATCTCTTTCACATTTTCTGGTTGTTTCATTATCAGTACTAAAGCAGTCTCTGATAGTGAGACTACTACATTCATTAAACACAAACTATACAAATTCTGAACATACAAAGTATCACACATTTGTCAAATATCACACTAATGTGTTTCCTGATCCTGGCTTAACAATATCAGAACTGCTGTACAGAGATCCTCATAACTGATCAATATATTGCACATAAAAGAGATCCTAATAATAAATCATAGTACATAAACTAATGACACTTTAATAACAAGGACACCAGTTCAAGAATGAATTACTTTTTACGGAATATCCCAGTACGGCTCTTTTGTTTTACTTTTTCTCCTTCTAATGATTTGTACTTGTTTTCCTCAACCTGGATGGAGGGAAATATGATTCATATTAATTGTATCCTCTTCAGGATTGAAAAAAAGAAAATTTGGTAGATCGAGCAAACAAATCTGTCACTGGCTTTGGTCTGTAGAGTGAATAATCTCTGTATATCAAAGCATGCTGCTCCTATTTCTTTTAATCTGTTAACTCTAAAAATATAATGAAATCATATATTACACTGAATTGTTCTCAACAGTTATTCCAATACTTTCCTTGTGAGAAAATTATGCCCTACTCATTACAGGTTACCCTCAATCTGGTCCAGTAGATATACTTATTATTATGCACCTATGTTCACTTTGAATGAGATGTGTAGTACATGTATATGACTAAACAAGCATAATTATGCATAGGCAACAGTGCATAACTTGAAAAAAGACTCTTTGCAAGACACTGATTTAGGACAAGACTGATTTACAAGACTACAAATCAATAAAACTGGTGGATTTCTTGAGATGGTATATTTCTTTACTATTAATTCATAAACTGTGCAATTAAAATACCACTTGATAACAGGATAATGAGTAAAAACATTTTCTTGTGGTTTACATGCACTCTATTCCTTACGAAGAATGAAACAATAATTTCACTATGATGACCGAAGTTGCTTTTTATCTGAGATCCTGTTCTTCTTCTCCATTATGTTCTTTATGAAAAAAATGTGATTGAAATAACATGTTTAACAAACTTTCACCCGAGTTCACAATTATTCTATCTCCTCTTTCACAAATTTTGAGAAATTGTGCCTTGAAGTTTTCATTCCACATGTAATATAGAGGACCCATAATAAACATAATCATAAAATGTGGCTTGCGCAGTCCCGATGCATTCTCAGTCTAAATTAGGGAACATGGTATATGTGTTGAGCATAATATATCAATGTACTCTATGCTGATTTTCTAGAAAGTGGAGATAAAATACTTGTGAACTGAGGTGATGAAATGATCTCTAAAAATGAAATTACACTTGCTTTATTCAATGTGATGAGAAAATTCTATTGCTTACATCTATATTGTACTAAGTATTCACTTGTACCAACAATGCTCAACTCAGAACCAGATCTATAATTTCTATTGAATATCAATGATGGTTACACCATTTCTTAGCTGCTTACCCCTTGATCAGTTAACAGTTTGGTATAGGATTCTTCTGGCACCTTTGGAAGTGGTCTTCTCATAACAACCTCTGCTGAGTCACGAGGATTTGATGCCACAGGTTGTGTGGCTGACACACGCTCTAAGCTGACTGGTCGAGGGGGAAGCTGAGGAGGACTCTGCTGCAATAATATCAAAAGACAACGGTGATAAGTCCCAAAACTATGCAACATAAGTTAACATATGCCACATGCTGTTAAAGCAGAAAGTTGTGCTGAACTGGACGACCATATCTGTCAGAAAATAGCACTGATTGAAATTTAAACACTTCTTGATGTATTGTAAAATGCTTTCATCTTTGCCTCAAACTCATGGCCATTAATCAAATAAGCTTTGAAACAATACATTTCATCTGATGGAAAGCTAAATTTTTCTCACAATGACTATCTCATTAACCACTTCACTGTTAACAACAGTATGAGATATGCCCAAAAAGTGGTCTCTCATGAGCAGGAGGATGAATGTCATATGTCCGCAGTCAGCTCGCTATCAACTATTTCCTTTTCTCCCTCTGATCTGATGCTTCTATGACTGACATTTGTTTCACATCTATACACAGAATCTTTTAAGAGATGCCTCAAGCTGTTGATTAATAGATGACCCAGCAATGAAAGCCCAAATCAGGCATAACAATCTCCTTGTTCATGAACAATTAGTAACCTTGAATAACAGTCAATGCTTCTGACTGTCTGTGAAGAAAGTATAGGATTCAGCGGGTTGGTTCACTCTAAGTGGGTGGGAAAGAGTGTGGATGGGACAGAGTGTGGATGGGACTGAGTGTGGGTGGGGGTTAGCAGTGATCGAGACTGACCCTATTGCTGATGCTTAGCACAAAACTGTAAAACTGACATATCAGTGAAGTCAAAACTTCTGCAAATGCAACTATGTAGTTTTTGCGCCGCATCAAATTCTGTGAGACAATGTCGTACGCGTAACAAACTTGATATCAGAGAGGAAATAGTCCTTACGTAACAAGAGACATATTTATAACAACTGGCTACCTTAAGATGGAAATATTTCATGAAACAACCATTCAAAATCAAGAAACAGTTAGGACATCATAATCTGGATCTATTTAGTGTAAGATATATACTTACCTCATCAGTTAATGCGATGTAAACATTATGGGAGATGAGATCTGTATAATCACATTCTCCTTCCATCTGAAATGTATATTTTATGACCACTTAGTTCTACATATGACAGTAATAATAAACACAGCATGTTTAAAATATTGATAATATAGAAAGTGGTGAGCTAACAATATTTTCAAGACATTATAATTTCCCCAAAATTCTTGTGGAAACAAAGAGAATCATTGAGACATCAGTGAGATTCCCACTGACTTCATTCAGTATAGTTAAATGTGAGACAAGGACTCAGAAAACTGAAACTCAAAGAGAAAATAACATTGCCTTACAAATCATATACAACCAAGCATGGAAAACTCCAATATTTAGGGGATCGAAAAATGTGTGTGAGATTTCCATAATTTAAGATTTCTTTGAAAGTCTGTTTTACATATGAATAGAAAGACTGCTAAGGGGAGACACAATCATGATGACTGGTGTGGTCAGTCTTGACAGATTTTAGGAATTTAACACCACTCAGTTCATTTCAGGTCTTGATACCCTCCTTTGTCTTTCAGACAGTGCGATACCCTTCCCGCCATGCAGCTATTGTGTTGTGTAAGCTATGGTTATTCTTGCAATACAAACAGTGTCTGTTGCCTACTCCAATACCCTGTTAAATTACCACATCGCCCCATCCCGCTGCTTCATTTTCAATGAGGCCCAAATTTAGATATACACTATACAATGCCTATCCCTACAACTGCTGCATGCCTTTCCCTCATCGCCAACAGCCTGGGGCAAACATGGCTTGCAAAAAAAAAAAAAGGCCGTAACAGATATTCTGCTGTTTAAAGATCTACTTGAATCATTTGAGAATGGCATGTTGAGAGTTCAAGAAATGTGTATAAAGACTAAAAAAGAAAACACATCAATATAAACTTGGCCAATACTTGTGTCCCACATTTCCATGAATTTAGGATTAGCCAGTTCAAGTTTTCTGTGCTCCACTGTATCATTTTACCACTTTCAAAGGACATTCACTCCCACTTTTCAAGGACATCTGCAAGACCTCAAAATTGGAAAAAAGAAACTTTAAAAATTTCTGCAGGAACATGTAATTCTGACATGAGCATACCTGGCCACAAGGAACTGTCAGGAGACCATCCCAATTAGAAATTTTCACCTTGAATAAATCACAAATAATAATCAATTAAATATTTTGATGATACAGCTATCATGTCTTATTAACAAAAGAAACAAGAGCAGATACCACAAGAGCTATTAAATCACAAGATCCAATCACATTTCTAAACTATCTGCAATGAGCATTTAGTTTACACATTACCACGAAAAGAAAACAACTGCTATTGCAGGTTGAAATTATTTCCAGACTTCTGTTATTTTATTCTAAAAATGAGGAAAAAAAAAAGACAAAACAAAAAAACAAAATCTGACACTAAGTGCCTATATGCACAGTTTTCTAATAAGACAGATTTTCTCATTATCAAGTTCTGTGATTTAAAAAAAGAAAAGCATATCTTAAATAACTTGACCAATTAATAATGATTATTGTCTGACCCAATATCAAAAATTCCTTCATTGTTGATAAGTATTTTTTGTAGACAATTAACCCTGCATTATGTGAATTTTTAACTATTCTGTCAAATTAGACAGCTATATGTCATGGCTGTCAGTGTAGCTTTCAGAAAACTGCACTTCTATGAGGGAAGTATTATCATTTACCTTTTTGTGATATTGCACCAATTTATGCAAAGAACGATGAACTTTGGGTTCCCCTATAACTATGAACTTTCCATTTTTCAGCTGGTCAATCATGTAGTGACGACAACGCCCTTCATCTCTGAAATTGCATGATATAATTACCATTTGACTGCATGGATATTCATCAAATTGGCCAGAGATTGGCTATGTCAGTGAATAAAAAGAAAATGTGTGTTGCCTAACATGAAAAATCAAAATTGGATGTCAAAACTTCATTGAGAAAATCAGATTCTGTGAACATGGGGTCACAGGAGTTAGCTTTCAGTGTGAATATCCTGGCAGGGGAAAGTTCGAACTGAACCATTTCATTTAAGTGAGATGTATACTCATGTTCTCTTTCCACTGATGCCAAAAAGATTTATTAGATGAAATTTTGAGATCTGAATCACTTCATCCAGTGACATGATATAGGAACTTTTATTCAGCAATTGTGATAAAATTGTTTTCGTACATAGATTGCTATTATTAAATGGTACGTTAATATTCCCATGGACAAAAATCATTATTATTTGTAATTATCAAGTACTTACTTGAAAGTAAGCGTGTAGCCAAAGCGACTCTCACTGACTCGAATGAGGAAACAACCAACTATCTTGCCTTTCAGCAGTTTTTCTGCCTCCCTGTAAATAATTATTTCATTTTCAGATACAATGACAAATTTTTTGGAAAACGAACATAGCCAATGGAAAACAATGGTGCTTAATCATTTTTATGAAACATGCAGTCTAGCATTGGAATTTTACTTTTATTCCTGTCCCTTTAGATGCAAGTTGGTATCACAGGCTTCCCACAGACAGTTTGGCATTTAAATAAAAGTGTACTTTGTATGTGCTGGACAAAAGTTAAAGATGTCAGTTTCAAAGTTACTTCCCAAGATCTTTTACAATAGGGGGCCTACTACACAGTCAAATTTTTCACTGTGTATGTACTTTAGGTTTGCTGCTTTTCTAGGCTACATTCTCATACTTTTCATATCAACACATGTCAATTCTTGTAGGCCTACTCTTCATATCAACACATGTCAGTAAGTCATTCTTTACAGATCAGTATAAAAATGGTCTTACTTGCGTGAAATGATGCCGTGAAACCAATCAGCAAATTTGTTTTCATTTTGATCCATGACATTATCAGTTTGTGTCTCTTTGAACCAAGAGACTGCTGCCTGCTTTGTGCCTTCTTTGCCATATTTCACAGAGTTGTTCTTCACTGGCTGGAAGTCATCTTCTAATACATCTGAATCTGAACCACTGGCCTCATCCATCTGAAATATTAAAATACAGAAACTTCATTGGGTTTTTTTCTCCTTTTCTATAACTTTACTAGATCAAGACCAAAAATGACGAGTACATCTCATTCTGGTCAGATGTAATAGCAATAGAGCAAACAAATATGATTTCTTAACCAAAGACTATTTATATGAAAAAGTTTTGGTTCCTCGTCTGTCAGTCTATTTCCATTCATCCCACTTGGTATGACAAGAATTACTGATGAATTACACTAATCTAACTGATTCTCTCTCCTGTTATGTCTAACAATAAAATGATAATATATGAGAACCACTGGCAGACCGATTCCTAGAGGGCTAAATGAAAAGTGAAAATTTCAACATGACCTGTTTCCATTTGTGCTGCAACGATTCATATTTTTTCCATACTACTCCTCAGTCATGAAAATCTGTGTGAATTTCACTGTTTTTTTTAAAAATGTTTTCTTATCACCTGTGTAGCAGTTGTGACCATCGTTTTTTTGGGTTGCAAGTATTTTCCACTGGAGGCAATAGATATAGCATCTGGTGGAAAGCCAGGAACTGGAGGTGGTATTCTCCCAGTTTGACCTGCAACAGAAAATAAAAGAAAATTGCAGGGATTTTCATGACTTTCATGTCAGACTGACTTCACATGGTGTCCTGTCTTAGTTATCAGAATGCTGATTGACAAAAATGAGCATTTTCACTGACTTCCTGCAGATAAAAATGTTGCCCTTTTTTTCCTTTGTTATTTTGTTGCATTTCTGTTGTTGTGGTTGTTGTTGTTGTTTTTTTTCTTCTTTTTTGTTGTTTGTTTTTTTCAGTAAGCCATTGCTGCTATTAACAGGCTGTAAATTACTGTATACATCTTCAGCAAATCTGCAAACATCAGGATAAATCATGCCAAGATTTCGATATAGTCATCTCCTAAAATGTGATTGCACAAAAGATATTACAAGCAATTCAAGTTTGAAGTTGCTTGTTAAATGAGACAATCTTTGTATGTGGCAATATTATTACACAAATCTGAGCACCCACAATAAATGAAGCACAGACCGTTGTGTTTAGATTTATCCTGGGCAATCAGACTCTTCTGGCATTCATTTGCATCAGTGCTCCGCTGCATTGCTTGCCTGAGCATCTCCTCCATTGCCTCCCTTTCTCGCCTTGCACGTTCTTTCCTTCTTCGAAACTCTCTCCGCCCAAGGAATCCTCTGACAACTACAAAAAGAAAGGATATTTTGAAATAAATTTTCTAATGTGATCTGATAGTGCCTCTATTTTAGAATATTTTTATGAATGTGGTTGCATTATCTTGTTGTCTTTTCTTGTTCGAAACTCTCTCAGCTCGAAGAAACCTATGACAAATATAAATTTTGGTGAATGCTATGAAGTTAGTTCTCTGATGTCATGATACACAATCTTTAAACCACTTTAAACCAGATTAATTTCTTTTCAGTTGCTTTCTCCATTTTTTAAAATTAAGCCATAACAAACTTATAAGTTCAATAAACAAAATGAAATTGGTATAGCTATAAAATTTATATAGTTTACTCAAATAAATATTCATAGAATTTTTAATATCTTACTTCTTTGCAACTGCACAGCTGATTTGCTCATCATGTCGAGTAGATCAGTCAGTCTTTCAACATGTGCATATTTGAGAAATAGCTTGGTTTTCCTGTAAATACACAGGATATACAATTTAGGAGTCAAGAACTGAATGAACAGAATGAAATCAAATAAAAATGAGCTCAAGAATAAGTGGAAACTTTTAATGTTTAGCCTCTTACAGTGTTACTGTGGAGTGTGATGATCACTCATGAATAAAAGGGGATAATAATTCTTAGAAGACATAACTGTTCTTACTCTGTATACCACTGGAGATGTGAAACCACATTTGTATGTGGTTGTGCTTTTTTGTTTTTGTTATATCCTTTCTTACAGAGAAGTAGAATTAACAGTTCATTTCTTTGCATGCTAATTCTGAACAAATAGGCCCCTATAATAACCAGACCTTTAGATGTACTATTCAAAATTCAACAATAAATCTTTTTCATTATTCATTTTTTCCAGTGAGATTACAGCACCACAGAATTATTTGCTTAAATATAAGAATTTTCTACTGTGGCAATAATATTCTATTGTTTGTTACAAGCTAAAAAATTCAATATTTAACTGAAAAGCTGATGAAAGAAAGATGTAAAGATGCAAAAACAAAAACACTGATTACAAGAGTGAGTGGAGTCAGAAACAAATTTTTAGGTTTAACTTCTGTGGACAAGCATGTTTACTTACCCCAAACACCAGTCTTGAACTTTGGCAGTTTTCAATATTGTGGCACAGCTCTGAGCCGTTCCTGGCAGTTTTAAGTCTACCAAAATTTTGTATCTATGAGAAAAATCATTTGTAAAAGTATTACTTTTGCGTTAGACAATGAAATATTGATCTGTTGAAAAATCGAATTAAATTAATGACTGCAATGAAAGTTATAAACATTATTTTTGCAAATATCAAGTCAAGCATGTTCTAAATATACTTAACATGATGTTTGACCCTAAATGAATATATCAGCACAAACTGCCTGAACAACAGGGCTTCACAGACAATATTCAGTCATATTCAGTGATGTTCAGACTTGACAGTAGTATAGGAGACAAGTATTTTCCTACTATTACTGTATGTTACTCGGAAAGTAATTAAAAGGTAAAGTTGCTCCTTGATACTTTAAAAATTAAACAACAAAACAGATCATAAGAAGTCTTCAGACTCACTTCTCCACAAAGTTAGCAAAAGTTGGCCTCACTGCAAAACCTTTCCTTCTGATCTCAATTGTTTCCAGCATTCCTGTATATAACAACTGGAAGAAAGAAGTAAAAAAAATCAGTGCATTTCTCACAAGGGATGAGCTTGTGTATAGACAGGGAGGATAAATTCATAACTTTGTTTCTGTGCAGGAAAGGCCTTGGCGTTTCTAAATCAACAAGACCAGCACTGTGGAATTGATACTTTAATTTATTGTGAATATTTATGTTTATAAATGTCAGTGAATGGAAATACAAATATCTTTAATTTGATGTTATACACTATCATTCAGGTTTCAGTGTCTGACTTTTGGAGGCATATTCTTCTCTTTAAGGCTTGATTTTTTTAGGACAGTAACATTCACTTTCGGTCTGGTTCAGTACTGTACCTGAGCTAAGACATATCTTGCATCCAAATCTCCAGGAGCTTTATGATGATTTGGTTTTAAACATCTCACAAAGCTAGGTGTTGATGACATCATACGCTCCATTAAAATGTTCAATGAGTTCTGAAATAAAAGTCAATGAAAAATTAAGATATTCTTGATGCAGAGGTCAATATACATGTACATATCTGCAAAGATATTATCAAATTAGTGTCCCTTTTGCATCTTTGCTTTTTTTATGAGAGTTCCTCTCATAAAAAAAAGACACCCAACTTATGATAACAAAAGTGAGACAAATATTGTAAACTGAACATAATAGTGTAAAAAAGTCAGATGCTTCAAAACATTCTGAGCTTTCTAGTAAGACCAATGATTCTTGTTTTTCTCCCCATCATTTCAATTTTAATTTTCAATTAAAATATTACAGTATCCCCTAGCCCAAAGTATGTTTGTTGTAAAACTTTTAATGTTAGTTACATGGTATTTGTAAATAAAGGTTTATGTGGCACATCATCTAATTTATTACCTTGAACTGTCCTCCAACTGTAAGTTTTCGGGTGGCAGCATCATTAACAATGGCAAGAGGTTTCTGTTCAAAAACATAATCAATTAGTCATTTCGAGAGGAGCATTTCATGTCTCACTACCTTTCAATTATTACTGAATAAATATGAGACTGAGACAGCTTTTCTCAGCGAATGCCTGAATTAACAGAGTGTGAGATTTGTGGAGTCAACAGTAATAATCATTATTTAATTTCTAGAAAACTCTGAGATGACTGGTGAAATAACAAAGATACGTTTTAAATATTTTCAACATGTCTTGTATCTATGCACTTTTTACCTGACTCCCCTTCTTTCTTGATGCTGATTTTCGTCCTTGCAATGCCAGACTGCCAGTCCTTGTAATCTGACCTGAAGGTCAAAAATCAAATTAGCTTCTTCAAATATCTGATCCTATGGGCTCAATTGATTTTTTTTTTTTTTTCATTGTTTCAATAAGAATATAACTTTTTTCAAGTTTTGTTCTTTGTTTGCAGCGAATGTTCACAATACCAGCTAATGATTCTGCTAGCTTTCCAATAAAACTTGACAACAAAACTTATTATCATAAAACATTTATGGTTTTACTTACTGCATTTTACTTACTACATTTATTTACTTACTGCAAAAGAATATTATTAATATTGTGTTCAAATACACATCAACTGGTGATTATCTTGATGGGAAGATGTATGGCACTTATATTCAGGAATATAATTACCTCTGAATATTGTTTTCACCAACAAATTACTGCTGGATTGCAGTAATTCTGTAATTCCAGGTGGTAGTGTATCCCTGTTCTTCTCCAGCCAACCATCAGCTGTGTAGGTGACCTTGAAGAAAAAACAAACAACTGACATCCTAAAAGAGGGAGAGAGAAAACTTGTGTTGAGCTTATAATTTTCACCTTCTCTAATTATGTAAGGTATCTTAGCCCATTGTTAAAGTACATGATGATTTAAAAATCATGTTTTTTATTATTATTATAATTATTTTTTTTAATATTTCAATCATTAATTGGCCTCAGAAACTTAGAATAACAACAAAACAGACAGCCTTATAATAAAGCAAAACAAATTTAATTGGGATAAGTGGTACCGAAATAGAGTTCTCTTTTTTTTTTTTTTTTTAAATTGATGGACAATCTTCACACATTTTCATGACTGATTGGGATTTGTAAAATTATAAGTATTTTCTATAAGTAGGAAGCTAACCTTTCCAGCATAATGATTGATAGAGAAAACAGCCTTGTTTGTTTGCTGACTCTTCTTGAAGTAAGGACTGTCACTCAATGATTTACTCAGCTTCTCCACATATGACAGATCTGTGCCCTGTGTGAAAAGCAGAATTCATTAGCTGTGATAGCTCGTCTTTCACATATTTGTGAAAAGTAAAAAGTAACAGACAAGCAAGATAAAGCAATGATTTATATCATATATCAATCATCATCATCTATCTCTAATTTCTCAGTGGACTGTAGGCCTCTTCAAATGATCTCCATGCTCCCTGTCCTTTGTTTCCTTTTCGGTTACATGTAAAGTCATGCTTCCAAATATATCTTGACCTGCCTATGGTTCTGGCTGTCAGATTTCTCCTGCCAATCCTGTGTATGACAATCCATTGACAATTATATCTTTGCACTCAGTCTCAATCCATATGTCATCTATTACTAGCCCCTTCATAAGCTATATCTCCACAAGGACAATTTATATAAATAGAACATTGTAAATACAATCAGAATTCAAAACTTTGACATTTCACTGATGATTAACAGTAAAAGCGTCCATAATAAAAATGGTCTGAAGGATCAACACTTCTAAATCCACAGTCCACACTTATTCTCAGCGTTAAATTTGAAATAAATCAAGAGTGAAAAATAAAAAATTAATGTCAACATCTACTTTTCAGTTCATCAGGAATCTAGAGGCTGATTACCTTTGGAAAGAGAGTTTCTTCATCGAGAAGAGACAGCATTCCAATTGGTTTAGCCAAGAACAGGTCCTGTATATGACATGTGAAGATAAAGAAAATTGTTTGATATACTGAGGATGCATATTTGAAGATTTCAACACCTTTTTGGGTGGCAAATGCCTCTCTATGGGTCAAACAAACACAAAAAAAAAAAAAAATGTATATACTGCTCAAGTCACAGAAACTGTTAAAAACTGTAAAACTCTGCACGAATTCTTTGTCAAGTTTTGGGAGAGTTACATAGATCTATATGTATTTATTTTCAACATGTACATTGACTACCTTCACTACTTACATTTTTTTATAATTGTGTGTACATTTCTGTAAATTCTCCGAATTGTCAATAGAAATCTTAAGACATTACATTACAGTTTTCAGTGTTATACCTCATCCTAGTTTACATTAAGAATATTAACTGTGATGAGATTTCAGCTGGTTTCATTCTGATTTACTTCAAATGATGGTATCGTTTAAAGAAAAACAGAAAAGAAAAGAAAAGGTTTGGAACAAAGAAAAACAGAGGCAAAAAAATCAAAGCATTTGAAAATGATGAATATTTCAATAATATCTGTTGATATGAAATTAAAAAGTGCATCCTGACCAGCAAAGGTTTGTTGTCCACAAAGCGGATCTCTGTCCAGTCAATGCCTTCCTTCCTATATTCCTCTTGTTCCATTTTGAAAATATGTTGGTTAAAGAAAAATTGCAACTGTTCATTTGCCAAGTTGATACATGCTTGTTCAAAACTATTCTTGCCACCATCTTCTGTAAAGTCCTCAAAGCCAAAGATGTCTAAAATACCTGAAAATATAAAATACAAACAGCTAAGGTCACTATCTGTGATACGGTTGTAATTCTGTGTATTTTGTCACAATGGGAGATAAAAAAAAAAGTTTATTTTTAGTATACTACACACTTAGTCCCACCAAATCATCTTTTAACCACTTCATTGCTACTTATAGTATGAGATACATATGAAAAATCAATCTTTTGTGTACAGGAAACATTTGGTGTTCTATGGTCAGTCCATCCCCAGCCAAATTCCACATTTGATCCAAAGGACAAATGCACAAATCAATGTACAGAATCTTTTCTTACATGCCGCAGCTGATGATTGGCAGATAAAATAGCAATAGGAGCCAAAATCAAAGTATAATCTGCTCCTGACTGTAACATTAACTAACAGTCTATGCATCAGATTGCATATGAGAAAGTATACAGATTCCCACTGGCTCACTCACTGTGGGCAGGACTGATTGCAGGTGAAGAGAAGCAGTGGATGGAGAGAGTGAAACTGACTCTGTCATTAAATTTTAGCACAGGGCTCCAAAATTGGCTTTACAGGGAAGCAGTTAATCAACTTTCCAGTTCCAAACATATGTTCGTTAAAAGTATTATCCAAAATATTTCAATCCTCCCATAGCCAGTGAAAAGAAAATCACAATTGTGAAAATAACATCTCCAATTTGTTGTGAATAACCAAACAAAATCTTTCTCAGACTCATATTTTGATAGGATGGTTTCTTTCATTTTTCACATACCAATTTCCGGTAACAGGTTGGCAAGCCCTTGGTCTTCAGGTGCTAACAAGCAATTAATTTTGTTCACAATCCAGCCAAACAAGCGTCCATAAACTGTCTTGGCCATGGCATCTCTGGCTTCTAAACAGGTCACAGGTATATAGAAAAGTATATCAGAGTTAAATCCTAACATTGTAACTGGAAATGTCTGACCTGTCATGGAATCTGTGATGAAATTAATTTTCTTGTTTCAGACTTGACAATTTATGAATATGATATATATGAGCATCAAGCCTGGATGGGAATTTCAGTGCAAAGTGTGATGACTGAGTCTTTGAGCGAATCAGTGCCTTCATACATTTAAGAAAAATATAAAATGTAAATTTATTTGTGAAACATTTTATCACTGGTTTCAATAAGCATTTTTCCTGAGAGACAAACAGAGTTAATGAAACTCATTAGCATCTTTCCCTTGCCAGATTGCAGTAAATAGTAAAATATAATACATCTGAGAGTCAAAACATGTTGTTCTCAGTAATAGAATTTTTTTTAAAACTTCAATGTGTTCTATAAAAACATAAAGAGAGAACATTTTCTTATCAGACATACCCTCTGCTTGATCTTTATTGTAGTTTCTCTTCACATATTCCCCTTTAGTGACTGTGACCATGCAAGTAAGACAGGCTTCCACCTCAGAAGCATCAATTCCAAGACGTTTCTGCAGAATTTGAGTATTGCATGCATTTTATTACATCATGAAAATTATACGATTGTCATATGCACCGTTTGTTAGTATCAATCTAATAAGTACTAAGCTAAGTATAATATTCATTCTACATTGAAAACCCATACACAAGCAATAAAAAGATTAGATAATGAGACAGATTCAGCTTAACCTGTGTGACTCCATCAAACCCTGGCAGGAGAAAAAGCCAGTAATTAGGTATGCAGCTTTGAAACTACATCATATTTTATAATAAGCTCTCGAGGATAAAAGTGAAAATATTTTCATTCTTACCCACATTGAGTAATAGACTTAAATATATTACTGTCATGGAACTATTTTAATATCTAATCAACAAACTTTACATGGTTTCTAATAAATAACTCATTTCACCTTTCACGTCCAGGTTTCAGTGATAATGAGCTAAGGGAGATAAAAATAAATTCTTGTAGCTAGACTTTTAGGACAGAGACTTACTGCTGCTGCTTTCACTGGTCCGTTACTGTTAGTCACAGTAACACTGTCATCTGCATCATTGGTATCAAAGCTGACATTGCCAAGATGCAACACACTCGCAATAGCTGCAAACATATTTGCTTGCTCCTGCATGATTAAAAAATAAATCAGAATTTAGAATCATACAACATCTTCACTCTACTGTGTTTTAGAGAACAATTATTATCACACAAAGTAGGCTATAAGCACTACAAAAATGTTATTGATAGGAAATAAAGTGTGTTTCTCCAGCGGACCTGTGAATTCATGACTCTTGTGATTCTTATTTAAAAACAAGTGTCTAATACGTTACTGCCCAGACAGCACTTAAATTAGCTTGCTTAATGCACATAAATAGTCCATAGCCGAAAAAAGAATGCTAAGCATTTCTGTAGTTTTAGAAACTGATTTTACTTGTCTCATGGAAATGAAATCGCCCATTTCTATTATAAAATTGCAAAAAAATCCACAAAAGGCTTATGGACTCGAAAACTGCTGAATCTTAAATTTGGCTTAAACATTGTTGCATATGGATCTGTGTTTCTATGTACAAAAACCTGAAAAAAGCTTATTGTCTTTGACGCTATTCTATAAATGTGGTAATAATTGAATGATAAACTCGCAAGGGTGCATGATCCAAATTGTACGTTCGATAGCATGAGGCATTCAAAACACATTTTCTTGAATAGTATTAAATTTAATCATCCAAAATATCAGCATCAAAGTGTGCATGCTTGCCATACACTTTAAGTCACAGGACTGTATATTTTTGTTTAAATCTCCCACAGAGGCCATGGGTTCTCTTCTAGACCATATGTGGCAGTATCTGCAGAAAGGGTTCAGATGTCGCAAGGACAGTAATTGAGAACAGGGAGAAAAATGGTCAGAAATTGATTTTCCTACGTCATGGAGTTTTTTGTCTTAAAAGCTTCATT